>WNGS01161625.1:0-13683 GCA_020271785.1 Procambarus virginalis | reverse complement strand
ATACTACGGTACAATAATACAGTACAATACTACGTACAATACTACGGTACAATACACGGTACAATACCACGGTACAATACTACAATACAATACTACGGTACACATACTACGGTACAAATACTACAGTACAATACTACGTACAATACTACGGTTTAATACTACTGTACAATACTACTAGTACAATACTACGGTACAATACTACGGTACAATACTACAGTACAATACTACAGTCCAATACTACGGTACAATACTACAGTACAATACTACGGTACAATACTACGGTACAATACTACGGTACAATACTACAGTGCAATACTACAGTACAATACTACAGTACAATACTACGGTACAATACTACGTACAATACTACGGTACAATACTACAGTACAATACTACAGTACAATACTACGGTACAATACTACAGTACAATACTACAGTACAATACTACGGTACAATACCACGGTACAATACCACAGTACAATACTACTGTACAATACTACGTACAATACTACGGTACAATACCACGGTACAATACCACGGTACACATACTACAGTACAATACTACGGTACAATACTACGGTACAACACTACGGTACAATACTACAGTACAATACCACGGTACAATACCACGGTACAATACCACGGTACAATACTACGGTACAATACTACAGTACAATACCACGGTACAATACTACGGTACAATACCACGGTACAATACCACGGTACAATACTACAGTACAATACCACGGTACAATACCACGGTACAATACCACGGTACAATACCACGGTACAATACCACGGTACAATACCACGGTACAATACTACAGTACAATACCACGGTACAATACCACGGTACAATACCACGGTACAATACTACGGTACAATACTACGGTACAATACTACGGTACAATACTACGGTACAATACTACAGTACAATACTACGGTACAATACTACAGTACAATACTACAGTACAATACTACAGTACAATACTACGGTACAATACTACAGTACAATACTACGGTACAATACTACGGTACAATACTACAGTACAATACTACGGTACAATACGGTACAATACTACAGTACAATACTACGGTACAATACTACGGTACAATACTACAGTACAATACTACGGTACAATACTACGGTACAATACTACGGTACAATACTACAGTACAATACTACGGTACAATACTACAGTACAATACTACGGTACAATACTACAGTACAATACTACAGTACAATACTACGGTACAATACTACAGTACAATACTACAGTACAATACTACAGTACAATACTACAGTACAATACTACGGTACAATACTACGGTACAATACTACGGTACAATACTACAGTACAATACTACGGTACAATACTACAGTACAATACTACGGTACAATACTACGGTACAATACTACGGTACAATACTACGGTACAATACTACAGTACAATACCACGGTACAATACACGGTACAATACCACGGTACAATACTACGGTACAATACCACGGTACAATACCACGGTACAATACTACAGTACAATACGGTACAATACTACGGTACAATACTACGGTACAATACTACGGTACAATACTACGGTACAATACTACGGTACAATACTACGGTACAATACTACGGTACAATACTACGGTACAATACTACGGTACAATACTACGGTACAATACTACGGTACAATACTACGGTACAATACTACGGTACAATACTACGGTACAATACTACGTACAATACTACGGTACAATACTACGGTACAATACACGGTACAATACTACGGTACAATACCACGGTACAATACTACGGTACAATACTACGGTACAATACTACGGTACAATACTACGGTACAATACTACGGTACAATACTACGGTACAATACTACGGTACAATACTACGGTACAATACTACAGTACAATACCACGGTACAATACCACGGTACAATACCACGGTACAATACTACGGTACAATACCACGGTACAATACCACGGTACAATACTACGGTACAATACCACGGTACAATACCACGGTACAATACCACGGTACAATACCACGGTACAATACCACGGTACAATACCACGGTACAATACCACGGTACAATACTACAGTACAATACCACGGTACAATACTACGGTACAATACCACGGTACAATACCACGGTACAATACTACGGTACAATACTACGGTACAATACTACGGTACAATACTACAGTACAATACTACGGTAAAATACTACAGTACAATACTACAGTACAATACTACAGTAGAATACTACAGTACAATACTACGGTACAATACTACAGTACAATACTACGGTACAATACTACGGTACAATACTACAGTACAATACTACGGTACAATACGGTACAATACTACAGTACAATACTACGGTACAATACTACGGTACAATACTACAGTACAATACTACGGTACAATACTACGGTACAATACTACGGTACAATACTACAGTACAATACTACGGTACAATACTACAGTACAATACTACGGTACAATACTACAGTACAATACTACAGTACAATACTACGGTACAATACTACGGTACAATACTACAGTACAATACTACGGTACAATACTACGGTACAATACTACGGTACAATACTACGGTACAATACTACGGTACAATACTACGGTACAATACTACGGTACAATACTACGGTACAATACTACGGTACAATACTACAGTACAATACTACGGTACAATACTACGGTACAATACTACGGTACAATACTACGGTACAATACTACGGTACAATACTACAGTACAATACCACGGTACAATACTACAGTACAATACCACGGTACAATACTACGGTACAATACTACAGTACAATACTACGGTACAATACTACAGTACAATACTACGGTACAATACTACGGTACAATACTACGGTACAATACCACGGTACAATACCACGGTACAATACTACGGTACAATACTACGGTACAATACCACGGTACAATACTACGGTACAATACTACGGTACAATACCACGGTACAATACTACGGTACAATACTACGGTACAATACTACGGTACAATACCACGGTACAATACCACAGTTCAATACTACGGTACAATACTACGGTACAATACTACGGTACAATACCACGGTACAATACTACGGTACAATACTACGGTACAATACTACGGTACAATACTACGGTACAATACTACGGTACAATACTACGGTACAATACCACGGTACAATACTACGGTACAATACCATGGTACAATACTACGGTACAATACCACGGTACAATACTACGGTACAATAACACGGTACAATAACACGGTACAATACCACGGTACAATACTACGGTACAATACCACGGTACAATACCACGGTACAATACCACGGTACAATACTACGGTACAATACTACGGTACAATACCACGGTACAATACCACGGTACAATACTACGGTACAATACCATGGTACAATACTACGGTACAATACCACGGTACAATACTACGGTGCAATACCACGGTACAATACCACGGTACAATACCACGGTACAATACTACGGTACAATACCACGGTACAATACTACGGTACAATACCACGGTACAATACTACGGTGCAATACCACGGTACAATACCACGGTACAATACCACGGTACAATACCACGGTACAATACTACGGTACAATACTACGGTACAATACCACGGTACAATACCACGGTACAATACCATGGTACAATACTACGGTACAATACCACGGTACAATACCACGGTACAATACCACGGTACAATACTACGGTACAATACTACGGTACAATACCACGGTACAATACTACGGTACAATACCACGGTACAATACCACGGTACAATACTACGGTACAATACCATGGTACAATACTACGGTACAATACCATGGTACAATACTACGGTACAATACTACGGTACAATACCACGGTACAATACCACGGTACAATACCACGGTACAATACTACGGTACAATACCACGGTACAATACCACGGTACAATACCACGGTACAATACTACGGTACAATACTACGGTACAATACCACGGTACAATACTACGGTACAATACCACGGTACAATACCACGGTACAATTCTACGGTACAATACCATCGTACAATACTACGGTACAATACCACGGTACAATACTACGGTGCAATACCACGGTACAATACCACGGTACAATACCACGGTACAATACCACGGTACAATACAACGGTACAATACTACGGTACAATACCACGGTACAATACCACGGTACAATACCATGGTACAATACTACGGTACAATACCACGGTACAATACCACGGTACAATACCACGGTACAATACTACGGTACAATACTACGGTACAATACCACGGTACAATACCACGGTACAATACTACGGTACAATACTACGGTACAATACCACGGTACAATACTACAGTACAATACCACGGTACAATACCACGGTACAATACTACGGTACAATACCACGGTACAATACCACGGTACAATACTACGGTACAATACCATGTTACAATACTACGGTACAATACCATGGTACAATACTACGGTACAATACCACGGTACAATACCACGGTACAATACCACGGTACAATACTACGGTACAATACCACGGTACAATACCACGGTACAATACTACGGTACAATACCACGGTACAATACCACGGTACAATACTACGGTACAATACTACAGTACAATACCACGGTACAATACCACGGTACAATACCACGGTACAATACCACGGTACAATACTACGGTACAATACTACGGTACAATACCACGGTACAATACCACGGTACAATACCACGGTACAATACTACGGTACAATACTACGGTACAATACCACGGTACAATACCACGGTACAATACCACGGTACAATACTACGGTACAATACTACGGTACAATACCACGGTACAATACCACGGTACAATACCACGGTACAATACCACGGTACAATACAGCTGGAGGTGTCTGCTAGCGCATATTTTATTTAAATTAGGATGTAATTCTTAGGTAACCTGTGAATGTTTTTTTTCTGTTGAAAACTATATATTAGAGGGAGAAAAGTGGCTCTCAATACCAATAACTTTAGACCAGACCACACGCTAGAATGTGAAGGGACGACGACGTTTCTGTCGACTTGAGAATGGTCCAGGAAGGACCGAAACGTCGTCGTCCCTTCACTTTCTAGTGTGTGGTCTGGTCAACATATTTCAGCCACGTTATTGTGACTCCTCGTCTGCACTAATAATGTAATTATATTTACAAAATTACAGAGGATCTGATTACAGCATGTCGTCGGAGAATGGCGTATCGTGTCGACGCCTCCGTACCTCACACGATCGATACCCCCTGAGTTACAGCCCTCGAGGGACAGGATTGACTGGAGGTCAATCCTAAACGCTCCATCTATCTGTAATTGGGGACCTGGTTGTAAACCGATGAGCGAGTTGTGTTCCAGGGAAAACAAGTATGATCAGGCTTAATATGAGCTATGGCAAGGGAACTTTAAGTCTGTTAGTACGAGTCACATGAAGAATCTCCAGGCTGAGACTAGCATAAAGAAGCACAAGACTTCTTGCCTGAGATTCGGGGGATGCTCAGACGCCTCACTGATCTCGATGACATCTTCCCCAGTAGTTGGACTTGACGTTGGGATGGATGGTCAACGCCTGGTACCTAAGATGGAGTCGTGATCACTCTCACTTGCAGAAACCGGAAGAGACCGCAAAGAGCCACCGAAACGTTCCGAAAAATGAGTTTTGTCAACAGTGTGAAATTGAGTCTATCAATAACCTGTCGTGAGATCCTGTCATGACAACCAGGATTTAGATTGCTGCAAGCAGCCTGAAAGTTGAGATACAGGTCATTGTTGGTAATGGAAGATTAGTTGAGTCATCGGGAGCTATCAGTGATGTCATCGTGTCAGGTGACAAGTGTGTCTGTTATCAAATATGAAGTTCTTGTTGTTGTTAAAGATTCGTTACCTGAAACACAGTTCCAAGTAGCCACGGGTTATGGCGAGCCCGTAGCCTGTAGTAAATATGAAGTAATTATCAAAACAAGGCACCAAGCTGAGAGGACCAAGCATCAGATTAAGCTAGACTCCTGGTCAAAAATGTGAGAATAAGACCATCAGAATTAATGCTATCTGAAGATACAAGAGTCATCTCAAACTCAAGAGGAGCACAGGAAGAAGACCTGGCTACATGCGGTGGTCTCTTCCCCGTCTCTCTGAAAATGTATTATTTGGAAGCACTGAAACTGCTAACAACTCTATGGGAAACACCACTAATATTTCAGACTTGGAGGGGCTCTATATATGCCTATTTTCTTACAAGATTACACCACTTCCTCAATGATTTCACCACTTCTACTACTTCCGACTTACCTATGACACTCCCCGACCCAACATTACTCATCATGGAAACTTGGGTGAGGCTGCCCCCCAACCGGAGCCGGTCGGCCGAGCGGACAGCACGCTGGACTTGTGATCCTGTGGTCGTGGGTTCGATCCCATGCGCCGGCGAGAAACAATGGGCAGAGTTTCTTTCACCCTATGCCCCTGTTACCTAGCAGTAAAATAGGTACCTGGGTGTTAGTCAGCTGTCACGGGCTGCTTCCTGGGGGTGGAGGCCTGGTCGAGGACCGGGCCGCGGGGACACTAAAAGCCCCGAAATCATCTCAAGATAACCTCAAGATAACCATCTAGCCTCCACCCTCGAACACACACACTATCTGTAGATACAGATAGACAATAGTGATCTACAAGAATTCTATAAGCAAGCACTGTGGGATAATTTTGACAGTATCCTAGCGACAACAGGTCTGGTATATTAACATCATTAGCGGCATTGTTGCATTCTTCATGCAATATTCAGTGAACAATACCAAGCTCGTGATCAACATTTACCCCCCCCCCCATGAACAACAGTGATCAACATGTCTTCCAGAAAAAAAGAACAGTTACTATGAATGAAGAACAAAACATGAACAATTACACACCAACAAAATCATTTTGAGTACCTTTCGTAGAACGAATATAGCCCATATATGCGCAAAACCAGATCTAATTTAATTTAAATTCCAAGCAACAGCCTGGTGGACCAAACTCTCACAAGTCAAGCCTGGCCTCGGGCCGGGCTTGGGGAGTAGAAGAACTCCCAGAACCCCATCAACCAGGTATATGTGGGCCTGCGGGTCGCTCCAAGCAACAGCCTGGTGGACCAAACTCTCACAAGTCAAGCCTGGCCTCGGGCCGGGCTTGGGGAGTAGAACAACTCCCAGAACCCCATCAACCAGGTATATGTGGGCCTGCGGGTCGCTCCAAGCAACAGCCTGGTGGACCAAACTCTCACAAGTCAAGCCTGGCCTCGGGCCGGGCTTGGGGAGTAGAACAACTCCCAGAACCCCATCAACCAGGTATCAACCAAGTATCAAGCAGCTATCAACCAGATAATATTGAACATATTAGATGCAATATTACGTATCTAAACCTAGAACACGCTATACAGGCTCATGGTCTTTCTGGACTCTGATAAGCCTCTACGGGCTCACCATAGCCCGTGCTACTTGGAACTTCTTGTTCCAGGTAGCGAATCTATAACAACAACAACCCTGAGTATTACGAGAACACAAAACGTGAAATATTTCGCATACAAAAGCCTATATTTTCCTCTGCGAGAGGAGTGAGAGAGAGAGACAGGTTCTCAGCTGTAATTTAAATTCTTTCTCTGGTGACCGTATTTTGGGCAAATGAGCATTTGTTAGTTGAGTGTATTTGTCACAGGTATTGTGTCTTTATATTCCTGCCACGTGTGAAACATTTATTATTTTACAGTGATAAATGTTGGCTAATAGGAGAAGCCTAGCTAGTTGTGAGGAGATGCCTAGCTAGTTGTGAGAAGCCTAGCTAGTTATGAGGAGAAGCCTTGCTAGTTGTGAGGAGAAGCCTAGCTAGTTGTGAGGAGATGCCTAGCTAGTTGTGAGAAGCCTAGCTAGTTATGAGGAGAAGCCTTGCTAGTTGTGAGGAGAAGCCTAGCTAGATGTGAGGAGAAGCCTAGCTAGTTGTGAGAAGCCTAGCTAGTTATGAGGAGAAGCCTTGCTAGTTGTGAGGAGAAGCCTAGCTAGATGTGAGGAGAAGCCTGGCTAGTTGTGAGGAGAAGCCTAGCTAGTTGTGAGGAGATGCCTAGCTAGTTGTGAGGAGAAGCCTTGCTAGTTGTGAGGAGAAGCCTAGCTAGTTGTGAGGAGATGCCTAGCTAGTTGTGAGGAGAAGCCTAGCTAGTTGTGAGGAGATGCCTAGCTAGTTGTGAGGAGAAGCCTAGCTAGTTGTGAGGAGATGCCTAGCTAGTTGTGAGGAGATGCCTAGCTAGTTGTGAGGAGATGCCTAGCTAGTTGTGAGGAGATGCCTAGCTAGTTGTGAGGAGAAGCCTTGCTAGTTGTGAGGAGATGCCTAGCTAGTTGTGAGGAGAAGCCTTGCTAGTTGTGAGGAGATGCCTAGCTAGTTGTGAGGAGAAGCCTAGCTAGTTGTGAGGAGATGCCTAGCTAGTTGTGAGGAGAAGCCTAGCTAGTTGTGAGGAGATGCCTAGCTAGTTGTGAGGAGAAGCCTTGCTAGTTGTGAGATGCCTGGCTAGATGTGAGGAGAAGCCTTGCTAGTTGTGAGGAGAAGCCTTGCTAGTTGTGAGATGCCTGGCTAGATGTGAGGAGAAGCCTTGCTAGTTGTGAGGAGAAGCCTTGCTAGTTGTGAGGAGAAGCCTAGCTAGATGTGAGGAGAAGCCTGGCTAGTTGTGAGGAGAAGCCTTGCTAGTTGTGAGATGCCTGGCTAGATGTGAGGAGAAGCCTTGCTAGTTGTGAGGAGAAGCCTTGCTAGTTGTGAGGAGAAGCCTTGCTAGTTGTGAGGAGAAGCCTAGCTAGTTGTGAGGAGAAGCCTGGCTAGTTGTGAGGAGAAGCCTGGCTAGTTGTGAGGAGAAGCCTAGCTAGATGTGAGGAGAAGCCTGGCTAGTTGTGAGGAGAAGCCTAGCTAGTTGTGAGGAGAAGCCTTGCTAGTTGTGAGGAGAAGCCTAGCTAGTTGTGAGGAGAAGCCTAGCTAGTTGTGAGGAGAAGCCTTGCTAGTTGTGAGGAGAAGCCTAGCTAGTTGTGAGGAGAAGCCTAGCTAGTTGTGAGAAGCCTAGCTAGTTGTGAGGAGAAGCCTAGCTAGTTGTGAGGAGAAGCCTAGCTAGTTGTGAGGAGAAGCCTAGCTAGATGTGAGGAGAAGCCTAGCTAGTTGTGAGGAGAAGCCTAGCTAGTTGTGAGGAGAAGCCTAGCTAGTTGTGAGGAGAAGCCTTGCTAGTTGTGAGGAGAAGCCTTGCTAGTTGTGAGGAGAAGCCTTGCTAGTTGTGAGGAGAAGCCTAGCTAGTTGTGAGGAGAAGCCTCACCTGGACTTACCCGCCACAGGAGCGGGGCAAGTAGCACGGGCTATGGTGAGCCCGTAGTGGACTTACCTGGCACAGGAGCGGGCCAAGTAGCACGGGCTATGGTGAGCCCGTAGTGGACTTACCCGCCACAGGAGCGGGGCAAGTAGCACGGGCTATGGTGAGCCCGTAGTGGACTTACCCGCCACAGGAGCGGGCCAAGTAGCACGGGCTATGGTGAGCCCGTAGTGGACTTACCCGCCACAGGAGCGGGCCAAGTAGCACGGACTATGGTGAGCCCGTAGTGGACTTACCCGCCACAGGAGCGGGCCAAGTAGCACGGGCTATGGTGAGCCCGTAGTGGACTTACCCGCCACAGGAGCGGGCCAAGTAGCACGGGCTATGGTGAGCCCGTAGTGGACTTACCCGCCACAGGAGCGGGGCAAGTAGCACGGGCTATGGTGAGCCCGTAGTGGACTTACCCGCCACAGGAGCGGGCCAAGTAGCACGGGCTATGGTGAGCCCGTAGTGGACTTACCCGCCACAGGAGGGGGCAAGTAGCACGGGCTATGGTGAGCCCGTAGTGGACTTACCCGCCACAGGAGCGGGGCAAGTAGCACGGGCTATGGTGAGCCCGTAGTGGACTTACCCGCCACAGGAGCGGGGCAAGTAGCACGGGCTATGGTGAGCCCGTAGTGGACTTACCCGCACAGGAGCGGGGCAAGTAGCACGGGCTATGGTGAGCCCGTAGTGGACTTACCTGGCACAGGAGCGGGCCAAGTAGCACGGGCTATATTGAGCCCGTAGTGGACTTACCCGCACAGGAGCGGGCCAAGTAGCACGGGCTATGGTGAGCCCGTTACAATATGTAAATTTCTCGGAAACTGTTAAAATATGATTACCTTGTCATTCTGCACATTTTTGCATATAATGGACGCTTAAAAAATGGAGGCCACTTATTGTAACATCACTATTCAATGGTGCACTATTCACATCCGTAGTTGATATGGTGAGACTCCGCAGGCAGAGCTAATGTAGGACAGGCTATCGTAATTTTTGGGGTTTGAAATGAAGTTAATTTAAGATTTTACATGTATTAATGAATGTTATTTCGGGCGTGTTAATTGATGCTTGACAGAAGTGTGAGGTTGGCAGCCATGTTATGAAGCCTGTGGATGGGTTATCTTAAGGTTATCTTGAGATGATTTCGGGGCTTAGTGTCCCCGCGGCCCGGTCCTCGACTAGGCCTCCACCCCCAGGAAGCTGCTACCATATAGCAGCTGTCTAACTCCCAGGTACCTATTTACTGCTAGGTAATAGGGACATTAGGGTGAAAAAAAACATTTTGCCCATTTGTCTCCGCCTCCACCGGGGATCGAACCCGGAACCTAAGGATTACGAATCCGAAGCGCTGTCCACTCAGCTGTCAGGCGCCCGTAGTGGGTGCTGGTGTGTGATGTCAGTCAGAGAGAACACTTAACTTGTGGTCGGCTTTCATCCCTGAGTCATTGTACTTTAGGCCGACATTGTACGTGAGATGGTACCACTGGTACAGAGCAGCAAAGGTCAACTCGAACCACTGGTACAGAGCAGCAAAGGTCAACTCGTACCACTGGTACAGAGCAGCAAAGGTCAACTCGAACCACTGGTACAGAGCAGCAAAGGTCAACTCGTACCACTGGTACAGAGCAGCAAAGGTCAACTCGTACCACTGGTACAGAGCAGCAAAGGTCACCTCGAACCACTGGTACAGAGCAGCAAAGGTCAACTCGTACCACTGGTACAGAGCAGCAAAGGTCAACTCGAACCACTGGTACAGAGCAGCAAAGGTCAACTCGTACCACTGGTACAGAGCAGCAAAGGTCAACTCGAACCACTGATACAGAGCAGCAAAGGTCAACTCGAACCACTGGTACAGAGCAGCAAAGGTCAACTCGAACCACTGGTACAGAACAGCAAAGGTCAACTCGAACCACTGGTACAGAGCAGCAAAGGTCAACTCGTACCACTGGTACAGAGCAGCAAAGGTCACCTCGAACCACTGGTACAGAGCAGCAAAGGTCAACTCGAACCACAGGTACAGAGCAGCAAAGGTCAACTCGAACCACAGGTACAGAGCAGCAAAGGTCAACTCGAACCACAGGTACAGAGCAGCAAAGGTCTAGGTATATAATTCACAATGTTGAAATCTCTCTCACAAGCAAGAGTTGTCAGCGGCAGGAGACAAGGGTGTGACAATACTATAAGGAGGGCAGCTGGAGGCGTGTCTCCTGCTTCTCTTAGAAATCACGTCTGAATTTACCCGTATGGCCGAAAATGGACGTAATTAAAAAAATAATAAAAATTGAAAATACATTTTTTTTTCCAAAACAGTAAGTCAATGTTCCCCTGGTAGGTTAGGAGGGCAAAAAATTCTCCTAAAGTTTCAAAACGTCGTGTAAAACATTAATTGAAAGTTTCCTCTCCTAACCTAACCGAGTAAGCCGGAGGACTCAAACAGAAAACGGGAAAGTACGTCACTTTCGTGAGCCGATTTCATTTCAAATTACGTCCAATTTTGGCCATAGCGGCGCATACCAGCGAAGAGCAACATTGTTTCTAAGCTGCCGGGTTGATGGTATTAACTGTTGCGTAAGTATAGTCCGAAAAAATGAAGCTAAAAAACTAACTTAAATATTCCTAGGCCTAGTATAGTACATATACGTACTATATTAGGCCTCAGATAGCATGTATTAGGCCTAGGAAGGTTAGGTTAGATTAGTTTGTCCTTGAAACATAAATATAAACCTTTTTCCGGTTTGTCCCAATCAATAGTACCGATTCCTACTTTCTAATTGCGTTGTAAGTCGGTATATGTACTATGGTCCTCGCTGTTACTATGAGTACTACAATACAGGAGGCTGGGCTCCCTGCTACGTTGTTTATTGTTAAAGATTCGCTACCTGGAACAAGAAGTTCCAAGTAGCCGGGCTATGGTGAGCCCGTAGTGGATATTAGTTGCCTGCTACAGTTCTCCAGGTCAGAATATCAACACTTGTAAGCTCAGTGACCTTCTAGCTCCTATATTGTCACCCTCGAAGATAAATATGTCCCCACAATATGTCCACACAATATGTCCACACAAAATGTCCACACAATATGTCGACACAATATGTCCACACAATATGTCCCCACAATATGTCCACACAATATGTTGTCCCCACATATGTCCACACATATGTCCCCACAATAGTCCCCACAATATATCCACACAATATATCCCACAATATGTCCCCACAATATGTCACACAATATGTCCCACATTGTCCACACAATATTCCCCACAATAGTCCCACAAAATGACACAAAAAGTCCAACAAAAACAAAAAACAATATGTCCACACAAGTTCCACACAATATGTCCACACAATATGTCCCCACAATATGTCCACACAATATGTCCACACAATATGTCCACACAATATGTCCACACAATATGTCCACACAATTCCCCAATATTCCCCACAATATGTCCCCACAATATGTCCACACAATATGTCCACACAATATGTCCCCACAATATGTCCCACAATATGTCCACACAATATGTCCCACAATATGTCCACACAATATGTCCACACAATATGTCCACACTATATGTCCACACAATATGTCCACACAATTATGTCCACACAATATGTCCACACAATATGGCCACACAATATGGCCACACAATATGTCCACACAATATGTCCACACAATATGTCCACACAATATGTCCACACAATATGTCCACACAATATGTCCACACCAATATGTCCACACAATATGGCCACACAATATGGCCACACAATATGGCCACACAATATGGCCACACAATATGTCCCCACAATATGTCCACACATATGTCCACACAATATGTCCCACAATGTCCACAATATGTCCACACAATATGTCCCCACAATATGTCCACACAATATGTCCACACTATGTCCACACAATATGTCCCCACAATATGTCCACACAATATGTCCACACAATATGGCCACACAATATGTCCACACAATATGTCCACACAATATGTCCACACAATATGGCCACCAAATATGTCCACACAATATGGCCACACAATATGTCCACACAATATGTCCACACAATACGTCCACACAATATGTCCACACAATATGTCCACACAATATGTCCACACAATATGGCCACACAATATGGCCACACAATACGTCCACACAATATGTCCACACAATATGTCCACGATTAATGGACCTCCCTGAAA
>WNGS01161624.1:48554-60713 GCA_020271785.1 Procambarus virginalis | reverse complement strand
TCACCATTAATGATATAGGGCCCGGAAAACTCTTTGTCCAAATTTGAGAGAGAAAAAAAAGTGAGTGGTGAGTGAGTGAGTGTGTGTGTGTGTGTGTGTGTGTGTGTGTGTGTGTGTGTGGTGTGTGTGTGTGTGTGTGTTTGGAGAGGAGGCGAAGAGTGAGAAGAGAGAAGTAGAAGTGAGAGAGAGGAGAGACAGATAGAAGTGGAGAGAGAGAGACAGATAGAAGTGAGAGAGAGAGAGAGACAGATAGAAGTGAGAGAGCGAGGGAGAACAGATAGAAGGAGAGAGAGAGTGAGTGGAACTTGTCGCTCAACAGGTTGATACCTGGGACAGATCAGGTCAACCGATCACATGAAGCTCTGGCACACATGAAGGCTTTCTTTTTTTTAGAAAGAACTTCTTTTTAGTGTCAGAGTGGTTGGACAAATGGAATGCATTAGGAAGCGATGTGGTGAAGGCTGACTCCATACACAGTTTCAAGTGGTAGATATGATAGAGCCCAATAGAGCCAGGAAACATGTACACCTGTTGATTGACGGTTGAGATGCGGGACCAAAGACGCCAGAGCTCAACCCCCGCAAGCACAACTGAGGTGACGTACACAGTTGGGGCTACTGCATCCTGTTCATTATATGATTGTTGCTTAGACTTACCGTATATAAAGATTGATTCTAAAAAAATCTAGGGGCAGGCTTCAGCGATGAGATGAGGTAGGATAACAGTCCTTGTTTGGTAGTTTCACTAGATACCTATTCTTATATGTAGTTACTTGTGTTCAAATAATAATATTTTAGGTTACAAATTAGTCTCAGGGGCAGGCTTCAAATTAACTGAGGTTGGGAATAGGATACCTTTTGCCTGCAATTTCACTAGGCACTTCAACTGAGGGTCACATAATTAACCCTAATATTAGTTTAAAAAAAGAGAGCGTGAGAGAACGAGAACGAGAACAGTGGAACGCCCTCCTACTAGCATCTGCAACGTAGTTTTACTCAGACAAGGCTCGATAACAGCGCTGTTGATTTAAGGGCGACGACGATCGCGAAAATCGTTAAACAGTGGCTGCCGTCCCAGACCATATTATTAATATACTCTATATATCCGTCTCTAGAATCGACCACATTCGCCAAATAGCGCGTGCGGGTTTCAAAAGTACTGAAAGTTGAGAATACTATAAAAATACCACCGTTGTTATTTATGGACATTGAATACACCGATAATTACTTGTATGTGCAAACCCCGTTCGACTCAAGGTCCATTACTCCAGCCGGTCGCCCCCACAGACGCATTCATAAATTTTAACATGCTGTTCATTCAAAACGGGAATTTTCTCAGTATAAATAAATATTAATAATATATTGGTATTGTGTATATATAGGCATAGGATAGGTTAGGTCAGGTGTTTAGGTTTCTGTTGGCGATTATTTGTATTTGTAGTACGTGGGTGAAGCATTATAGCGTTGTGATTTCGAACAAATAATTCGTCAGTGAAGCACTTGTTCCGGATATGTTCGAACGTCAGCAGTTGTGAGGCGTGTGTAAACCGCCTTTTCATTCATAACAGGGGGGTTTGGCGGGTGCTGGAATCACTTTTGGATCTTTGTGATTGGAGGACGGGCTGGTATGTGCAGTAGTGGGTGAAGCATTTGGGAAAGCAACCTGTCCTCGAGCTTCAAGTCACATTACGTCCAGGGTCGATCACCCACAGACGCATTCACAAATTTTTAACATACTGTTCATTCAAAACGGGAATTTGAATTTTCTCAAATATAAATTAATATTTTAATTTTTATTTAATTTAATTTTAATTGTTAATTATAAAATAATATATATTAGCATATTGCGCATATATAGGCATAGGTTAGGTGTTTAGGTCATGTTGGGGATTATTTGTATTTGTAGTACGTGGGTGAAGCATTTATAGGTGAAGCATTCATAGAGAGCCGGTCGGCCGAGCGGACAGCACGCTGGACTTGTGATCCTGTGGTCCTGGGTTCGATCCCAGGCGCCGGCGAGAAACAATGGGCAGAGTTTCTTTCACCCTGTGCCCCTGTTACCTAGCAGTAAAATAGGTACCTGGGTGTTAGCTGTCATGGGCTGCTTCCTGGGGGTGGAGGCCTGGTCGAGGACCGGGCCGCGGGGACACTAAAAAGCCCCGAAATCATCTCAAGATAACCTCAAAATTGTGGTTCGAACAAAATCAGTCAGTGAAGCATTTGTTCCGGAAGTGTTCGAACGTCATCAGTTGTGAGTCATGTGTAAGCCGTTTTTTCATTCATAAACAAGGGGTTTGGCGGGTACATGGAATCACTCTTGGGGGTCTTTGTTTGGAGGACTAGCTGAATGGACTTGAATCGAGGACGGGTTGGTTCTAGTCACTCTTTCCCACAGCCCATCCTCCAAACAAAGACCCAAGAGTGATTCCATGCACCGGCCAAACCCCCTGTTTATGAATGAAAACAGTTTACACACGACTCACAACTGATGACGTTCGAACACGTCCGGAACAAATGCTTCACTGACTGATTTTGTTCGAACCACAACGCTATAAATGCTTCACCCACGTACTACAAATACAAATATTCCCCAACAGAACCTAAACACCTAACCTAACTTATGCCAATATATGCACAACGTTAATATATAATAATATTATTTATATTTGGGAAAATTCCTGTTTTGAATGAACAGCATGTAAAAATTTATGAATGCGTCTGTGGAGTCGACCGCTGGATGAAATGAACTCGAGTCGAGGACGGGTTGAGTCAATTACATCCAGCGGTCGACCCCACAGACGCATTCATAAATTTTAATATGCTGTTCATTCAAAAGAGGAATGTTCTCAAATATAAACAAATACTGTTATATATTAGCATATTGTTCATATATAGGCATATATTAGATTAGATGTTTAGGTTCTGTTGGCGATTATTTGTATTTGTAGTATGTGGGTGAAGCATTTACAGCGTTCTGGTTCTACAACCCATCCTCGACTCAAGTCCTTTACATTCAGCGGTCGACCCCACAGACGCATTCATAAATTTTAACATGCTGTTCATTCAAAACGGGAATTTTCTCAAGTATAAATTAATATTATAATATATTAGCATATTGTGTATATATAGGCATAGGATAGGTTAGGTTAGGTTTTTAGGTTCTGTTGGCGATTATTTGTATTTGTAGTACGTGGGTGAAGCATTTATAGCGTTGTGATTCGAACAAAATTCGTCTGTGAAGCACTTGTTCCGGATATGTTCGAACGTCAGCAGTTGTGAGTCGTGTGTAAACCGCTTTTCATTCATAAACAGGGGGTTTGGCGGGTGCATGGAATCACTTTTGGATCTTTGTTTGGAGGACGGGCTGAGTTCTAACAGAATTCGTCAGTGAAGCACTTGTTCCGGAAGCGTTCGAGCGAAATCAGTTGTGAGTCGTGTGTAAACCGTTTTTCATTTATACACAGGGGGTTTGGCGGCTGCATGGAATCACTTTTGATTCTTTGTTTAGAGGACGGGCTGGTATGTGAGACTTCAAACAGCTTTCGACCCCAGGTTGAAGTTCAGTAGACTAGTTGTTCACCTGATGCAGGAAGAACAGGGTGGGCCAGCACGGTGTTCTAGCGCTCAAGTGTACCAGTGTCTGCACGACTGTCAGGTCACAATATTTCCTCCATGTTGTGTGTATTGTTGTAGAAGGTTACTTGTGTGGCTGTTCGAATTGGGAGGTGCACGCCTCCCAGGCACATGTACATTGATTTTAGTGTATGCCTCGCAAGGCCAGGAAGTTGTTACCAGGAACTTTACCCCTACATATCACTGGTTATAATTGTTAGACCTTCAGTGACGTAATTACCAAAGTGTAGTTACAGGATGAGAGCTACGCTCGTGGTGTCCCGTCTTCCCAGTACTCTGTCGGATAAAGCTTTGAAACTACTAATGGTTTTGCCCTCCACCACCTTCTCACTTAACTTGATCCAATCGTCTGCCGCTCTGCGAAAGTGAACTTTCTTATATTTCTTAAGACAGCTTTTAGTTAGTTTTAAAGGTATGACATGTTGTTCTTGAATTTCCAGGTCGCAGGAATTCGTGGTGCACACTTGGTGCACTTAGACCTCTTAGCCGTTAAACAGGTGCTTCCCGACTTGCACTGTATCCTGCCTCGCTTGCCTCACCATGATGAGTGTTGCACAGACATCAGCAAGCTCGATGTGGAGATGGTTTTCGATGGCCCGAGAGGCAGGCGGTCCTACCTACTACCCTCTCCAGCAGCTGCCATACCCAGCCTTCGCCTGGCACATCCAGACTGCTCTCAGCATCATCGTCTTCCTCGTTCCCATCATTCCCTTCGTCTTCCTACTGTTGTCGTCAAGGCAGAAGCACTGGCCCTCCTTCATAGTGGTGAGTCCTTCCTCGTTATTGTGTACTGATACCACGGCAACACTTGACGTTGCTGTGTACCGATACCACGGCAGCACTTGACATTCTATTCACGCCTCCTGTATTCCGAAGTAAGTTGCTCTTTTCAACAATATTTGACTCCATATGTTTTGTGCAGTTTGTTAGTATTGCAGCCAGAGTTGTGCCCCTTGTATAAACATGGTACTTAACACAAATGTTTTTATTGACGCTCTTCCTTTGCCTATCAGCGGCTGCCAAGCTGGTAATGTTGAAAAACTTAGATGTAAATGGTTTACCAATTTAAGTGTTTAATATTTTAGATCATAATATGCACTCCCACAAGCACCCCGTGAGTGATATTTTAAAAATCAAAGGCACATGATGGGCTCGGGGAAACTCCATGTTTCGTCTATGGTAATTACAGCACTGATGCGCTAAACATAAACATCAACAATCTAATAAATTTATCAAACTAACATGACTCAAACTTAACACCGCGGGTTAGTTTAACCGCTTTATTATGGATCCCCATACGCATTACGCTTCTCGCTAAACAAAGTGGCGTCTGGTATTTGACATAAAAATCACTTTCTCGCTATGTAAAGGCAAAAGATGGGAGCGTGTATATTATTTGAGCCCAACCGAAAAACCGGCAATGTAACGGCTGGACGAGCGGGCAACTGGACAAGGCTCCTCCCACATTTAATATTGATTTTTGTCTTGGAAAAAGCTGATAACTCTGATTAGTCGTCCACATCATCCACGAGGTGATTGACGCACAAGACATTGTGAGTGACCATTTTTTGTTATTTTTATATATTTTACATGATACATTTACATTTACATAAGATAAATGCACCGGAAAACCAGCACCCAAGACAGTAAAACAGGCACAAAACACAGGAAACACAGAACGCAAACAAAAATAACATGAAACATCAAAACTACAGTAAAGTACATAACACAATACAGGAAAGCACACAGTTCCCTGAAAAGGCAACGGGAAGCACAATATACAGGAGTGAATTTGCCTCCTGTGAATTGGACAATTCACAGGAGGCATTGTAGCTACTCTTGACCCCCTTACAGATGACTACGGCAGTTCTGTTATTTAAATACTCCTAATCAGTCTTTAAAAAATCGCCCCCTGACAAAAAAATAGAAGCTAATTGACTTTTTGATCTGCATCATTAGCTTACTGAGAACAATCCTCTCAATAACCTTGCACATGCAGGAAATTAAAGATATCTGCCTAAATGTGTTAGTTTGGTTTGGGTACAGGGATTGAGGCTTTGCGTCTAACGATCTGGTAGGCAATCTCGGCGTGTCTGTACAGTTAAAGCAGCGGACTATTGGGCATGTCAGCAAGAAGCCTCAGGGTATGTTATACCATCGTCACCAGGAGTTGCTCGAACTGCCCTTCTTGAGTGCCGTTCTAAGTTCAATTGGTGACATGTCATTCCCATCATCTGGACCCATTTAACTACGGGCAATTTTATTAAAACCCATTTTAACAAGTACTAGCAAGATGTATATTATGGAGCAGATTTAATATGCTAGCAGTGCTTGCATGCTGTTCTAGTAGCATGTCAGCGTAAGCTGTTGGGATTTGGAGCTCTTAATGTTGGCCCACATTTAGTCTAATGTTGCATGATTGATGCCTTGCAAGAACTGTTCCCGGTGCTGTGTATCTGCTCTTTCAGTTTTCTGAAAGCTCAGTTAGCTTTGATAAATGTATTGAGCAACTCGATTGTTTAGTGTGGTGTATAATGCTCAGCAACATGTAGTACATGATCATGCCTGGACTTCAGGCGTGAGTCAGACCTGTCCTTTATTCTTAGTTCTTGGCCAGTTGTGTTTCACCCATTTGACATACTGTTACTTCATTAACAAGGTCCTCGTATAAAGCACTGGCATTGGTAAATGTACAAGACTGATACCAATCCTATATTTTGAGTTTGAAGCGCATGTGTAGGTTATCAGGGAGGTTAACTGTTTATCTTTCATGTGGTGTATTTTAGTATGGCATAGCGATCACCAACTCTTGCACTGTGGACAACATCGTCTAAGAGATCATGATCTATTACACAAGTCTTCCACCGGAAATGTGTATTATTAGATAGGTTTACATAGACATTTTAATGAGGCGTTTTACAAACGACTGTTATCATCCCCTAACTTAATGCCTCTTGCGTTAAGTAACACATTATGATGGTTTGAGTCGCTATTGATTCTGTTCCATCATTCTCACACCTCGCATAAATGTTTCATAGGAAGAGAGAGCCTGTCTCTCTGGATAACAAACTTTTGATAATAAGTATCTTGGCTCTTTTGATTTTTAATACTTACAAATTAGACCACTATTATGCCTACATCATTAGAACCTGTGTTAGATGCGGATGCGGACCTGCATCCTGAGAATAAAGGTTGTGTATTGTTCAAGGTGTTTGACATGTATGGTTCTTGCAGGCAAACTACATTCATACAGAGTAATCACACTAACGTGATGTGTTAATGAGAAAATCAGTAGGAGCCCTGATGAGGGTTCCAACCTATGCGGTGGGTGTTCCCACGCACATGCACTAGTCAACTAAGCCATGACATTCTAAAAAGATTGCAACCTGTCTGTCGTTCCACAGAATCCTTTTACCATGTCGTGGCCTAGTTGACTAGGGTAACCAACACAACTTTTCATGCATGTTTATCAAATTTAAATTTTCACACCTATTTAAGTCTGTGAGCACGTTAACTGGTCTTGCCACTTTGCAGTTTAAGTCAGTGGGTAGAAGTAATAATGGGTTGTGTTGCAGGTGCTCCTGTGCTTCCTGACGGGGTTCGTCCTGACGGTGGTGTTTGGGTCGTCGTGGTGGATGGTGGGGCAGGCGGAGGTGGTGATGAGCGTAGGACCTCTCCGGCCACCAGTGGGGGGCACCATGGGCGTGTTGGCGGGGCTTGCTCACGTTAACCTCACCTACATCACCCCGACCTTCTCCCTGAACGAGATGGTATCATGGACGACGCAGATGGACTTAATGCTCGCACACAGGAGGGCACTGCGGGCAGGGTGGCCTTGGGGCCTGCTGTGTCTGACGGCGGAGCTGGGCGGCGAGAGCAGGGCGTGGCGTGGGTCTCTAGGTGACGGTCTCAGAGAAGCAGGGTTGATCACTTCCTCCCTGCTGGTGGCAGCCATGTACGTGTGGGGGATTTGGGTTGTGCTCTTCACCGTGGCCCCGGAGCTCACTGCTCTCCCACTCATGCTGACGGGGTTGCTCATGGCCCTCGCATCTCTCACTTACGTCGTCTGTATTGGCGCTCACATCCCCTCCAAGTTGACGGTGAGCGGGACTAGCATGGAGCTGCAGCTGGGGTTATCGTGGTGGCTGACCACGGTCACGGGGGTAATATTAACGGCTGCTGGTTGTGGTCTGTTTCTCTATGATGCAAAGTACCCTGGATATCTCTCTCTCTATTTCGAGATGGATTTTGGAACCGAAAATCGCCGACCGTTTCCCCCGAGTTGGGACCATACTGAAACTCTACTGGCATATACTTTTCCAGATACCTCTTCTCGGGGATATCCTACATTTTATTTAAATAGAAAACAAACAAGCCCCAAGAAAGTTGTGGATGACAACAACGGATATTACACGCGTGACGAGAATAACAACTATCAGCTAAACTACAACGCAATGACTTATAACCCAAACCAGGGAACAGATGTTATGTTGAAAGAGAACGGAATAATTTCATTTTATTACGAGCGTACTGTTCCTGGCCCTTCACAAAGTTTTGGGAGAAGGCCAATGATGACAAATTGTGAGAGTATCACGCAGGGAGCCGGCAGCCTAGCGCACCACCAGCAACACACGCCCCTCGCCAACAATCCCGACACACTACGCCGACGGTCTCCGGAGGTGACGGGGCCTTCACAGCTAATGTTACCCTTGTTCTGCAAGACTCCAAAGTCCCACGAGCCTGTAAACCCACGCAGCAGTCAGGGCTTGTCCCTACACTCCAGACCAAGTTTCTTGGTTCGATCTGGCAGGAAATCTTTTAAGCAGTTAATGTCCAGAGACAACTCAAAGTTCAGCCCAAGGAACTATCCGAAGGCGTCGCTAATTTCCTGTCGGAAGACCTCTCGCTTTCTTTCGAGCGGCGCTTCTGAGCAAGTGTTGGAACGTTCACAGCAGGATACAATAGCTAAAGAACTGATGCAGTCCAGCACACTCTTTTAGGCTATTGTCATAATTTTCTTCCCCAAGATTTTAAGTGCACTAGTTTATTACACTTTCCTACATTTACTTTGTTTTATAAAGAAACTCAGAGGTATGCCATATTTGTATTTAATTTGTACTACCTTGAGCTAATAATATTAAGCCCATAAACGATTATTGTTCATATTTTGTATAAAAGTATTTTAGCCAATATTTGTATGTTTCTTCATATATATATTTAAGTAAAAATTTTTATTTATCCACTTCAAAATAAATATATAAGCGTACATGTTAATTTCCTGCTAACCAGATGGTATAGACATTATTAATATCTATACAGAGTTGTTGGTCTAGTACTCAAATTGCTCATCCATCTGGAACACCCGTTCCTGTCTTTCTGAAGGCCGCTTCCTACTATATATACACTACGACCGTAGTTTTGATTGATGGTGACATTGATGACGTTGCCAGAAGAAACCTGATCTGCTCGATCAGTATTAGGCTCTCGTGAATATAATAACATAAGATAAATTCAGAAGAATAAATTCCAAACATTCACAATAAAAAATATGCTTGTATTTCTTTGTCTACAAACGTCAGGGCAGCGGTTCCCACGTGAAAGAATTTCATGGGGGTTCACAGGACCCCATGAAATGGGGCTCTGTACGGTATTGCATTCTTTAACGAAATAGAAACCTCTTAATGTTGAATTGAATGTCTACTGTTATCATTTATATGCAGTTTTAACCGGCAATAACAATGCAGGACTTTGTGTGAATTATTCATTCACCGCAGCAATGCTCCCATTTTGATAGCTCAATCTATTTTGCTATAGGGGTCTGTTACAACTTTACTACTTTAGTCAAAGTTGTCTTCATCAGGCCTGGCTCCCAATCCAGCCTCAGGCTAAATAAGGTAATACGTCTAGATAGGTACTTGCCTATTAGTGTCACAAGGAGAGTGAGGTCTAGCTCTTTATGCCCCGCCTACTAGCCTAGCTTGTACTGTACCGGATAGCAGTTATTATTATTAATATAGGCATCCTGCCGTCACGGGAGACTATGGAGTTACGCTCGGGTTGTCGAGCACAATATTATCTTTATTTACAATTACTTAACATTTTGCCTAATCCGAGGCAATTGGGTCTTAGTGAGGATAATGCTGGTATTCGCTGTCACCCAAGGCAGAGGACCATACACATGACAATAGAAATGGCTAAAATAATAGGTCTAAACTGTAGGCTGAAGCACATACATATCATGGTCACAATCAACTACATTACATTATACATAGTTTCAATTTACGAATATGTAAATGCAGCTTTCTATTGTGCACTGACACAAGGGCTGGGATAGGTTCATAAGAGATGCAGCTTAAAAATAAAGTAAAATTATTCTTCATTCTTTAAAATGGCCAAGCAAATTGACGATAAATTCTTAGGGTGTTGTCCAGTACACCAGATTCGATGAAATAGTTGGTGGTACAATAGGCGGTCTAAAATCTTTTACGGTTTCACATTCAACAATGCAGTGCTCTAGTGAATGCCTTTTAAGGTTTCGGTTTACAAGCCGAATATTCTGGTAGTGGCTCAGCCTCGCTAGCCTGCCAGATGTGCCTATATTGAAGGTGAATTTGCGCAATGACATCACACTGCCTGCTCCGGTTACTGTGCTAATTATACAAATACCTAGACAGTTAAGGATTGGCGCCCGGTCAATCCTTGCTACTAGCAAATTTATTTATTAAATTTTAACTTTGCTATAGAAGCCAGTGCTGTATAATTAACATGTTTACATAAATGGTAAACCCTTCTTGCATAAGGGTACTGCTATTGATTTGTTAACTCGTCACAGTACTATGTAAGGTGCAGACGTGCAGTGGTCAGCACACTTGGTTCACAAACAAATAGTCCTGGGTTCAATTCCTTAGCAAGGAAAGACGTTTGGGCACATTTCCTTTTAACCTGCCCGAAACGCTACGCGTACTAGTGGCTGTACAAGAATGTAACAACTCTTGTATATAACTCAAAAAAAAAAAAAACTGATGGCTCTATTTTCCCCAGCAGTAAATAGGTTCCCGGGAATTAGGCAACTGTTGTGTGTTGTATCTTGGTCAGTCGTTGGCCTGGGCCATTAGGGATGGGGGGGGGACTAGATAAGCCTAACAGACTCCCCCCCCCCCTACAATGGAAAAAAAGTTTTAGATAGGGACAAAAGGACTCGAAGCTCAAGGCCCGCAAGTTCAATTAGGCGAGTACATCTAAAACATCTTAGGCTGGGGTCTGGTAGCTGAGTGGACAACGCGCAGGACTCATAATTATGTGGCCCGGGTTCGATTCCCGGACCAGGCAGAAACAAATGGGCAAAGTTTCTTTCACCCCGATGCCCCTGTTACCTAGCAGTAAATAGGTACCTGGGAGTTGGACAGCTGTTACGGAGCTGCTTCCTGGGGGGGGGGGGAAATAGTAGCTAGTTACAGTTGATTGACAGTCGAGAGGCGGGCCGAAAGAGCAGAGCTCAACCCCCTCAAGAACAACTAGGTGATACAACTAAGTGAATAAATCTAGTGCGACGCTTGTAGGTGGGGCTGGAGTGCCCCATATCCGCGACAATAGCTCAAGACAACAACGATCTCATGTGGAATAATCCAAGTTCTTGCAAAATAAATATATATATATATATATATATATATATATATATATATATATATATATATATATATATATATATATATATATATATATATATATATATATATATGTTGCACCTAGTAGCCAAAACACACTTCTCGGCCTATTATGCAAGACCCGATTTGCCTAATAAGCCAAGTTTTTTTTTAATTTAAAGTTTTTTTTTAAATTGTTCTTATGAAATGATAAAGCTATTCATTTCATGATGTATGAGTTAATTTTGATTAATTCGAGTTAAAACTAACGTTGATATATGACCGAACCTAACCTACCCTACCTAACCTATCTTAACCTAACCTAAACTAACATAATTAGGTCAATAATTTATGCTCTTAAGATAATATAATATTATTAATTCAAAGAAACCAATTGGAAACAATTTATTAAAAATAAAGAATTACTCGGCCTATTAGGCAAATCGGGCCGAGAAGTGCGTTCTGGTTGCTAGGTACGATATATATATATATATATAATGTACAAGTATATGACATGCTCTTGCATGTCTTAATTTGTATGTGTCAATGATGCCTGTGCGCAAGTGCCGAGACTGCGAGAGTGTTAATTAAAGCGAGTGTCGACTCGCCAGTTTGTCAGCAACATGGCTGGCGTTGCTCGTGCTCAGAAAATCGCGAATATCAGCTTATGGTGACAGCCTCGTCGGTATTCATATTATTCCATGGCAGAGCATCTCGAGCGTCAATGAAATTGTTTAAATGAATGTCTCAAGCCTGCTAATAATTGAATACAGTTTGTATACTGATAGCAATATTTGTGTTCAACGATAAACGTATTTGAACTAGTATTGAAAGGATGGAGCGTCTGCGGTGCTGGACTAGGTGTTCATGTGTTATTGGATCAC
>WNGS01161624.1:28571-46071 GCA_020271785.1 Procambarus virginalis | reverse complement strand
TATGCAACAGAGGCGAGTCGAGCACTCAGTTCAGACAATCAAATGCCGTTCTAATCTGTGTTCAGCTATTACCATTATTTAAAATACTTTGATCTCTGCTGCGTTAAACTTTTTATTTTGGTCTTTCAGACGTTGTTTATTTACGTGATAACTTCGACAATGGTGGTCGATGGACTCCACAGTTTAGGAGTCATTAAATTACATTACAATACATTACCTCCTCCTGTGGAGGAGGTAATGGAAGGTAATTATCAGGAAAGAGCGCTAAGCCATACGGTTATATGGGACTTGGAAGGGATACGAGGATAAGGATTTAGGATAGAATGGAGAAAAGTAATGATGGCCAAGCACCTGGACGGTCGGGAACTGAATGCCGACCTGTAAGAAGCGAGACAGTCGCTCTACCGTCCAAAGTAAGTGGTTGGGGTTTAATATATAGGCTACCTCCCTCAGGAGTGAAGCTGCCTCAGACGCCAACCTCAGCCTCAGGGAAATTACCCGATTTTCCTGGTCGCTTAATTTAATTTGATTTAAACTTATAAAGGAAGAAGATATATTGTGCCAGGTTTCAAGCAGCGTCAGTAAGGTTACCCCGAGGGATGTGGACCTGGCAACAGTGCTGCCTTCCTCAGCAGTGGTGGGCGGGGGATATAGGTTAGTAGTAATAGTAGTAGTAGTAGGCCTCCATCAGTCTCAGGAGACTATGGAGTTGCACTCTGGTTGTCGGTCTGGAGTGGCCTCACCAGGGCGCAAAGCCAGGGTAGGTTGAATCGGGGGAGAAGCTGTTACCCAGGCAGCAGGTCCCCCCTCTCCACGGCGCTGAAAGTCTCCAATGGAAAGGCATACGCCAATACGATTGGTTCCAGCGCCGTCGCAGGAACTGTGAGTTCCGGGGTTGACCTCGAAGGTGGTGAGAAGGGCACAGGGACCTCCACCCGGAGACCGCCGTGGTCAGGGCCGGAGAAGAACCACCCCATCGGGTCAACCCCGGAACTCACAGTTCCTGCGACATTACAGCCAGAAATGTAAACCTGGTTCCTCTTCCTTTTCCTCCCCAGCTATAGACCTAAGTGGTCTATATATAGGGGTGGGTGGGTGGGTGAGTAATGTATTTGGCAACACTGCCCCGCTCTGGGTAGGGGCACAGTCTTCACGCGCCAAATAAAGATTAACTGACAGAAATTGTAATGTTATATAGCTTAACCTGTTTTTCTTTGATTTGTTCTTGCGTTGTGCCCAGACGATGCTTCCATGGCCCCTCGCGGGACGAGGTTCCTCGCGGGACGAGGTTCCTCGCGGGACGAGGTTCCTCGCGGGACGAGGCCCCTCGCGGGACGAGGCCCCTCGCGGGACGAGGCCCCTCGCGGGACGAAGTTCCTCGCGGGACGAGGCCCTCGCGGGACGAGGCCCCTCGCGGGACAAGGCTCCTCGCGGGACGAGGCTCCTCGCGGGACGAGGCTCCTCGCGGGACGAGGTTCCTCGCGGGACGAGGCTCCTCGCGGGACGAGGCCCCTCGCGGGACGAGGCTCCTCGCGGGACGAGGCCCCTCGCGGGACGAGGCTCCTCGCGGGACGAGGCTCCTCGCGGGACGAGGTTCCTCGCGGGACGAGGCTCCTCGCGGGACGAGGCTCCTCGCGGGACGAAAGTTCTAACAAAAATGTTAAATTCACGTGTTATTGTTGCAAGTAAAGGTCACACGCTGCGACATTATTATTAATTGGGTAATAAATCAAACAACAGGTGACGCGCACTAATATATAATTAATATTTGATATGCAAACAGAGAAGAAACAACTAACAGAGAGAGATAACAAATAACAGTGGAGGAATAACTGACAGTGGGGGACAGAGAATGGACAAGCAACAGAGGAACCTCGTGTCCAAAGAACAATGTGAACTCTAAGTAAAAAAATATCAGTATATTTAGCCAAATATTTGTTTCGCCGAATAAAATAAATGATGGTAGAAAATGTGTACCCACCTAGTTGTGCTTGCAGGGGGGGGGGGTTGAGCTTTGGTTCTTTAGTCCCGCCTCTCAATCGTCAGTCTACTGACGCACAAATTCCTGAGCTTCTCAAGCTCTATAAGACTTATGGGTATAAGGGGGGGGGGGAGGGTGTGAGGATGGTAGGAGACGTGTGGCCCGGGGCCATACAGGTGGCCGCACCAAGTTGAATCATACTACATGACCCCCCCCCCTCCCCCTCCCTAAGTGTCCAGCCCGTTGTCGGGGTAAGTAGGTCTTGGTGGGCGGCTGTCCGCATGTGATGCTCCATGGCTTGTCTTTTCACCTATTCTTTTTGAGCCTTGTGCTTTTGCAGCCTTCTTTATTCATTTCTCTGGATCCCTTTTTCTCTTCCTCTTGTTTCTTTTCTCTCCACCTCTTATCTTGTCTGGTTGTAACTTCCTGACAATTTGGTTCCGATCTCGAATATTTTTTCGTCTGACTACTTACGTTTTGATGAAGGCTGAGTAGAGATGGCACTCTCTCACTCTCTCTCACGTCTGTAGAACTGGATTACCTGACGTGTTCGAGCGAGGGGAACTTTTATGTCAAACCTTGCCTTCGTTGTTGAACCTGATCTCAACGGACTGACGGCTCATAAGGTAACGATTGCAGGGTGTATATCTAGGATGCACCCCTGGGAAGGCTCCGTTTTGTCGAGTTTTCTGTCCTCTAATTGTGGCTCCGTGGCGGGTGTGGGGGCTTAATCGTGGATGAAATTTTTCTTATTCATTTTCATCTGACTTCCGACCCTCCTTTTCCTTGTAAGACTCGTGGGGTGGGCGACCAGGCCCCCGAGTAGGACGGGCTCTATAACCCTGGTTACGTTGGGCTCAGACCCAGCTTTGTCTCTGAGTGCCCCTACTGACTCCTCGCCCCCCCCCCCCCCACTTCTGTAGCTTACGCGCGCAAACGTTTGCTTCCTCTGCTACGCTCCAGGATTTATTCGGTCCCACTACGTGGCTTAAGTAATCTTTGACCTCATGACCTTACCCGCTCTGATAATGTGCTTCTCCATAGACACTTAATTAACTGTAGATTCACAAGTTTCTATTATCCCCGCTTGGACTGGCACACGTGACATTGCAGCCCCTTCTCAGGAGGACGCTGCCCGCCTAGCTACGTTGTCCAGCCTTGGCGAGACCCTGGTTATGGTGTCCAAAAACATCCTGTTGAATGCCAGCGTTGGCACTGTTGTTCTCCCGCACCATGTTGCAACTGTTGATCGTGACCTCAAGACTGCCATGAGGATATTAAATATGTCTTCGAGGCCCAAGACTTTTCTATCCTCCAGATTGACTCCTTCACTCGTCCGTCTCGTGGTCGTCGTCTTCGGCCTCTTTATTTTGTTAAGATCATCTTTGATGGCAAGACCCTTAAGTCTTCCGCCATTCTTGCCGGTGTCAATACTAAGTTCAGGAGTACATGCCCTCTCCTCGCCACTGCAAATAGGTACTAGAGATTTGATCATGGTTTTTCCAGGTGCAGCAACGAGGTGTCCCTTTGGTCCTTGTGTGGTGACCCTGGACATTATCGTCCTCACTGCTCTCCTCCCCAAGCTAACTGCCTTAACTGCGAGGTGGCCCATCGTGCCTTTTCTCGGTCATGCGTCTATTATAAGTTTCAGTAGATTATCCTTCACTTTTCGATGCAGTATTTCTTCTCTGTCTTCTCCTTTGTCTTTAGTCCCTCCCACACACCTCTCCGTCCAGGCCGCTGCTCGTCCTTCTCCCATTTCTCGCTCTCGTTCTCCCTCCACATTTGAGACTGGAGGCCGTTGCCCTGTACATTGCCACTGGCATGCGTGTCTCTCACAGCCAGAAATGTAAACCTGGTTCCTCTTCCTTTTCCTCCCCAGCTACTAAGAAGACTTTTGACCTTCGCACAATTTCTTCTGCCGTTTTGGTTCCTACCTCTCCTGTACGGGAGTCGGCTATGGAAATTCCCGTAACCTTTTATTCTGCCTCTGCTTCTGTCCCTGAGAAGTGCTCCCTGCAGTTTGTCGGTGCTCGCCCACCCTCCCACGCTCACCCCCATCGGCGCCTCCTCCCTTCCCATACCCTGTTAGTGCTCCTCTGCTCCTTCCTACCGCCCTCTCGACTCTTCCATCTTTGCTGGATTTACCTCTTCCACCCCTCTCACCGCCCGTACATCACTGCACCTGCTCCTGATACTCCCTAATGTCATTTACTTTTGTGTTTCTCCTTTGTATTTTTCTTGCCACGCATTCTTTCATATGTGTATTCAATGGAGTATTCGCGGTTTCTTGGCAAATTTTCCAGAGCTCCAACCTTTGATTTCTCAGTTTTCACCGCTTTGTCAGTCTCCAGGAGCTGATGCTTGGCGCATCTCTTGGTCTCTTCCGCCGATATGCCCTTCTTTCCTCCCCTCAAGCTTTTGCTGGCATTCCTAACTATATTGCTCTCTTGATCCGGAAAGATGTTCCATTTGTTCCACTCCTTTTACAGTCGAACATTCATTCCACTTCCGCTCGTATCTTTATAGGTAAATGGTACAATGTTCCATTTATTTCCCCCCTCATATTTCTCTGGCTCTTCCCGATCTTAGCTTCTTGGCCTTCTTACCGGAGCCTACACTCCTTTTGGTGATTAACTCTCGGTGGCATGCCCTTTGTTTTCATGCTCTGACGAATACTCCAGATCGTCTTCTGAAACCTTTCGTCCTTTCTTCTCCGTTGTCTCTCCTGAATTCCGGCGAGCCGACTCATGTTGACTCGCACACTCTCACTCTTTCTTGTATTGATCTTTCCCTTAGCTCCTCGTCCATTTATTTAGAACTGTGGTGGACGGTCTTTGATGACTTCCGTAACAGTGACCATTTCCCCATCCTTCTAACCCTCTTCTCTTTCCGCCTGCCTCTCTCGGTCCCTCGGTGGCCATTTGTTAAGGCAGACTGGAATCCTTTCACCCTCTATGCTTCTCTTTCCACCCTGTCCAATCTGCCTCTCTCTCTCTCTCTCTCAGGCCGCCCTCCTTTTTCGCGACACCCTGATGGAAGCTGCCCGCATCTCTCCCCTCGCTATGCATCTCGTGGGGCACAGAAGTGCGTGCCCTGATGGACTTCGGACTGTACTTTGGTTGTATAAAGTGAACAGCCTGGAAGAGGTAGCGGTACCGACTGACCTATGATTATTTTCGTTTGTATCGGAAGGCGGGTGTCGTGGCCTATAAATCAGGAGAAAGATTTATCCCCAAAGTCGACCTCAAAGACGCATTTATCAATTTTATCATGCTCTTCACTCAAAACAGTAATTTTTCTCAAATATGAATTAATATAATTTTATATTAGCATAGTGTGCATATTTAGCCATTGGTTAGATTAGGTTAGGTGTTTAGATTCTGTTGGGGATTATTTGTAATTGTAGTAAGTGGGTGAAGCATTTACAACATTGTTGTTTGAACAAAAGTCGTCAGCTATGTTCCGAAAGTGTTCGAACATCAGTTGAGTCGTGTGTAAACCGTTTTTCATTCATAAACAGATGGTTTGGCGGGTGCATGGAATGAACTTTGGCCTTTGTTTATGAGGATGGGCTGGATCTATCACTTGTCCTTCACCTCCATGGTTCTATCGAACCAGCTTCGTTGTTGGTCACGAATGAATTGGGTTCACACTTGTCAGCCATTAGCTCCAGTGTTCACCCTCCTCCTATTTTCCTTACACGTAAGTCGTTTCTTATGTCTTGCAATTTGGTCTTTCGCACTCGCCTCCAGCTCCCCTATAACGATCTCGTCTCTTTCGGAACTCCAGTCTGTCCTGACCCTCTGTGGTTCTATAGCAGCGGCGTCATATGACATTATGAGATGCTTCGCCATCCCCATCAGGCTGCTTTTCAGTATTTATAACCGTATTTGGGAGACTTTATCTGTCCTCGAGGATTGGCTTGAGGTGGTTGTTCTTCCTATTAGGAAACCCGGTATTCTTGGGTCCTCCTCCAAGGATTTTTGTCTCTTTGACCTGACGAGTTGGGTCTGCAAGCTCTTAGTGAATAGTCATTGTCCGTCTTATGTGGTTCTTAGACCACTAACGCATCCTTTTCCCTCTCAATTTGTCTTTCACAAGTGTCGCAGCACGACTGACGTTTTAGTGAACCTGGAGGTGACCATTCGTTCTGTCTTTGCCGCTCCATGGCTGCTGTTCTTTTTAGACGTAGAAGCTTATGACACCACCTGGAAGTACAATATTTTGTCCCAGCTTCATTCGTTTGGTTATCGTGGCAATCTTTCGCTCTTCCTTTCTGGCTTCCTCTCTCATCGTTTCTTTCAAGTGAGACTTGGTGTCACCTTCTCTGCCTCCTCTCACCAATACGAAGCTGTTCCCACCAGGGAAGTGTTCAGAGCTGTACTGTTTTCCTCGTTGCCCTTAATGGTGTTACTTCCTCCCTTCCCTCTAGTCTTACCTCCCCTTAATGTAGATGATCTCGCTCTCTGCTATTGAGGTGATGACTCACCTTTCCTCCAACGACAGCTTCAACTTGCGATTGATGCCGTGTCGTCCAGGGCCACCGATTACGGCTTCAAGTTCTCTACAACTATGCAGAGAACCTGAAGCCGCGATGAGTTTGTGCTATGACCTTTACTCCGAGGCAGGTCGTTCTTCGTCCCACGTTGTCAATCTATGATAGTTCCCTTCTCTATAAGAATTCTGATATATAAGACTAATCCTGGAGTATGCGGCCCCAGCATGTACCTTGTCAAGCACAGGACTAAGCTGGAAAAAGTTCAGAGGTATGTCATAGGCTCGTCCCAGAACTAAGGCATGAGTTACGAGTAAAGCTGCATGAAATGTACCTAATGTCGCTGGAAGATAGGAGAGCTCAGGGAGACATGATCACTCCCTACAAAATTCTAAGAGGAATGGACTGGGTAGATAAATATAAATTGTTTAACTCGGGGAATGGGGGTACTGGGACAAGGGGACACAGGTAAAAACTGAGTACCCAAATGAGCCACAGAGACCTAAGAAAGAACTTTTTCAGTCAGAGTAGTTAACAGATGGAATGCATTAGGCAGTGATGTGGTGGAGGCTGATTCCATACACAGTTTCAAATGTAGATATGATAGAGCCCGGTAGGCTCAGGAATCTGTACACCAGTTGATTGACAGTTCAGAGGCGGGACCAAAGAGCCAGAGCTCAACCCCCGCAAGCACAACTAAGTGAGTACAACTAGGTGAGTACAGTAGGACCAGCTGACCTCGAGCGAGTGCGTGGGAGAGTGGGGAAACAGCTCACTCCTCACCTCTTCTACACTCGCTAAAAAAAATTACTGGATCAAAAAAATGCAAAGTAAACAGTCTTTGAAACGGGCAAATGATTGAGAGCGCTCTCGATAAACGTCAGTAAGCGTTCGTTAGAGGTTTGTGAAAACTCGTAATAGGATTTTAACCGGCCCAGTTTTTATTCGTATATTTTTGTGTGTCGCTTAAAAATTCATCGTTTCATGAATCAAACGGTGAATACACTTTATTTGTTTATTCTGTGAATGTTGTCAAAATAATTAATCCCAAACTGCGTTTTCTATAAGGGTCTCCAGTAACGAAACGAAGATACGAATGTAAAAATAGAATAACCTATGTTTAAGATTCCTGTATATATACACTGTAATACTGAATATACAGTGTATACACAGTCTAGTGCATATACACCGAGAAGCGAAATTCATCCCTCGGTGCATATACTGTTGTATGTTAAGAGGGACAGGATGAGTCACTAGAGACCACACGACCTTCTGCTGGGTTGAATGGGTAGAGCAACTACACCTGCGACCTCGCAGTGGGTGGACTGGTGACTAGGGTGGTCTGACACACCCCAACAAGTGTAAAGGTCAAGATCACAGACCACACATAACAGATGTAGTGGATTAGGAGGGAACAGTTATACCAGCCGCGGAACATGTGAGGGTGAGAGGGGGGTGGGCGGAAAGGGAGTGTAGTGAAGGTGAAGGGCAGGGAAGGGGTGGTGAAGATGACGGAGCAGGAACAGGGGTCTTGAAAAGATGAGGGTGACCTGAGACGGTGTGGTGAAGATGAGGGGGGGGGGGAATAGTTATCATACAACCGTGATTATCACCAAAACACAAATTATCTTGCATCAGTTATGAAGGTTTAGAAGAACATGTCATCTAATATTCTTAGTCATTCAAATTCCCCCTTCCTTCCACCACCCCCCAACGCCAACCACTTCCCACGACAGCTAAGGAATATTCACTGTGACAGCAGCAGCCTCTGGGAACATAGTCTGCATGACCAATTACCATGAGAGTAGGCCACCGCCCCCTGGAGGGCCCACTCAACCCAGTGTTCTGGAATTCGTTGAATAATTATTTTCACATCCTCTTAATCATCTTATGTGAATGAATATGAATTGAATCGAAATATAAATCTTAGATCTTAGCTACGAGGAAGGCGCTCCAGCTTCTCCGTTGACGTCACGTAAGGATTAAAATGTCAACGAGAACATGAGTTTGCATTTAAGGACCGAGTTCAATCCCCCGATGAATACTTCAATAAATTAACAAATGAATCATTGTATGTGGCAATAAGCTTAGAATAGTAAATGCTGAGTGTTAATTATAAATTTACATTGATAATTATGTACCCATGAGTGACAGCTTGAGACAGAAGTCCTAGACGGCCAATGACACTGCACACTGTTCGTGACCAACCTGTACTCCTACACACTGTTCGTGACCAACCTGTACTCCTACACACTGTTCGTGACCAACCTGTACTCCTACACACTGTTCGTGACCAACAGTACTCCTACACACTGTTCGTGACCCACCTGTACTCTACACACTGTTCGTGACCAACCTGACTCCTACACCACTGTTCGTGACCAACCTGTACTCCTACAACACTGTTCGTGACCAACTGTACTCCTACACACCTGTTCGGGACCAACCTGTACTCCACACACTGTTAGTGACCAACCTGTACTCCTACACACTGTTCGTGACCAACCTGTACTCCTACACACTGTTCGTGACCAACCTGTACTCCTACACACTGTTCGTGACCAACCTGTACTCCTACACACTGTTCGTGACCAACCTGTACTCCTACAAAGAACGTCGCTTTCGTTCATGGTGTTCATAAGGCCAAAAACTGTCGTACTAGAAAATGGAAGCTGCTCGCGAAAGTGACGTATTGTCCCGTTTTCTTTTTTGCAACCCGCCTTCTACAAATACGTCGCTTTTCGGTCGTATACGCTACGGCCGAAAAAAGGCCGCACTTGAAAATGAAAAAAATTTAAAATAAATTTTGATTTTGTTTCCAAAACAGCAAGTTAAGAGTCTTCTGGTAGGTTAGGAGGGCAGGAGTTCTCCTTAGGTTTCAAAGGTTTGCCCGAAATGCCTAATACTGACTTTAGGCATTGTATGTACTAGCTCTATCTATAAATCCAACATCGTGTGTGTTAACTCACCTAGTATGTATGTACTTTACCTGAATAAACATTTGATTTGATATGAAAACGTCATGAAGACCGTTAATTGAAAGTTTCCTCTTCAAACCTAACCGAGTAAGCCAGAGGACTCAAAACAGAAAATGAGACAGTATGTCACTTTCGTGAGGCGATTTCATTTTGAATTACGTCCATTTTTAGCCAGAATGCGCATACGAGCGAAAAGCGACGTAATTTGTATGAGGACAGCTTGCGGTTTTCTTGACGTTGGAAACCTTTGCAGGACGGGCTGTTCTGACGGCACGAGGCCAACTCTACAACAACAGTTTTGTCATATTGATGGTAAATACGATAATAAATGGTGGAAACTACAACAGCCAGGCTGGTCACTGAAAGGCTACAACAGCCAGGCTGGTCAACAATCACAATATACAGTACTACAAAAACTAAAGTCAACTCCGTCTGCAGGGCTCAAGGGCAAATACGACAAAGTGAACAAGAAATGTTTACATACCAGGTACAAATAGTCGCGAAGTGGGGCCCAAAAGCTCGAACTTACTCCCCGCAAGCCATGTTAGGCAAGCACTTATAATTAAATACAAACCTTCAATTGATAATCGTATTTATGTCCAAAATTAATAACCAGGATCATGTGAATAATCATGCAGAAAACAGAGGAAATATAACCCACAAATATCAAAGCCATATAACGTAAACTAGACCTTAACCAGAGCCTAATATTGTTACGGTGCTCTCTCCTATATCTTCCCTTATCCAACAAGAAAAGTCATATCTTTACATCCTGCAGATTCCCAGAGGTTCAGGGATCCGTTGAAATAGGTGACTCTTAGAATGAGTACATATTTGGGGAAAAATAGGCGAAAATGAAATACCCTTACAGGGGGGGCTTACGCCCTTAGTACATACAAAATGGCGACGGGCTGGTCAAAAGTGCGCCAAAATGTGACAGCGCCAGCCGTCTGGTGATTAGCTGGCAGAGGTCACGTGCCGAGTTTGCCAATGAGAGTCCGCCCCTGGGTCTGTTACTCATCAGGCAGGAGAGCTCTGGGCTTGAAGAGCGCCAGGCGCTCAGAGATTCACGGTACTTCATCGAGAGTGGATGTGCGCCAGTGAGCTCCCGAGTTCGGAGGTACAGGAGTCTCGTCCAATGGATTTACACAGCCTAACTCTCTATCGTGACTGTAGAAGACAATGGTGCTCGTAAGGAGCACAGGGAAGCAGAGTTCCAGCGGTGAAAAGGCGCCGAGGACTGTGAACTGTTAGTCTTGAGTGGAGACGCGGCAGGAGCAGTGAGTGGCTCTCCTCCAGCGGATCCCCGACGTATTCAGAGCTGTTGTGGACCGGGTCACGTCTACTGGAAACTCGGGATACATCGCGTCCGGACCCAAGTATTTGTTTTCAGTAGAGGAGCGAGTGAGGTAAACGACGAGCCACCTATACCCTGGAAACACAAACCGAAAACTGTCTCTATTTTCCGCTGTTACAACTTGTAATAAAGTTGTTACATCTTGGCTTAACGTGTTATGACGTATTGGAACGTTGTCACAATTGCTATATTGGTTGTTATAAACTGGTTAGGAGGTGTTAAAACTTGTTCGAACGTTGTACCAACGTCGTAGTTTCGGTGTGTGCTTGGGGGGTAAAGGACCTGTGACACGCGACTGAAATGCTGAGGAGCGACCCAGGAACCGTGGACCACTACGACCATCGGAGTCCAGGCGTCTGAGGGCAGGATATGTTAAGGTAGATCAATTTTCCCTTGATATTTAGGCGAGATAGGCCTAGTATATACAGATATCTATTGGTGTGTGTCTAATGATATTGTAGGAGTAGATTAGGCTGTAGGTCAGCACAAGTTTATTATCTACTACCTGGTGAAATCAGCGAGTGTGTGACCGAGCCGGAAGGACTGTGGGTCTATCTGGACGGAAGCCGCACGAGAAAGGGGCGGAGATCCCTTTAAACTCCCCCAGCTAATTCCAGTTGTCGACGGCGTTCAGAGAAGCACTGCAGACTTGTGGTGTGTGTGTATATATATAAATATAATATAATATTATTATATATATATTATATATATATTATTATTACGGAAAAGTATTACGGAAATATACGGAGCAGTATTACGGAAAAGTGATATTAGATTGCACCACACTAACATTAATAGTAATAGAAGGAAACCCTGAGGGCAATACTGTATCAATTTGAATTAAAGCGTTGCTGGGACGCTTAGACGAGTTACCCAGCTGGCGACCAGTGAGAAGAGGGAGAAGAGTTACCCAGCTGGCGACCAGTGAGAAGAGCGAGAAGAATTACCCAGCTGGCGACCAGTGAGAAGAGGGAGAGAAGAATTACCCAGCTGGCGACCAGTGAGAAGAGGGAGAAGAATTACCCAGCTGGCGACCAGGGAGAAGAGGGAGAAGAGTTACCCAGCTGGCGACCAGGGAGAAAGGGAGAAGAATTACCCAGCTGGCGACCAGTGAGAAGAGGGAGAAGAGTTACCCAGCTGGCGACCAGTGAGAAGAGGGAGAAGAGTTACCCAGCTGGCGACCAGTGAGAAGAGGGAGAAGAGTTACCCAGCTGGCGACCAGTGAGAAGAGGGAGAAGAGTTACCCAGCTGGCGACCAGTGAGAAGAGGGAGAAGAGTTACCCAGCTGGCGACCAGTGAGAAGAGGGAGAAGAGTTACCCAGCTGGCGACCAGTGAGAAGAGGGAGAAGAGTTACCCAGCTGGCGACCAGTGAGAAGAGCGAGAAGAATTCATTTGAACGTGTCTCGGTGGGCAGATCTGGTGGAGGCCCTTCTCACGGTAGGGTCGAGGACCCGCAGTGTAAGCTGGACCACCACCTCATCCCCTTGGGTCCATGGTCAAGCAGTGGACAGAGACCGGACTTAAGGCAAGACTTGGAGAGTTCCCCTTGGTGGATATTGGCACCCAAATAGAGGGGAGCGAAGACCCGCGGCGAGGAGTTACAGTATCATTAACATAGTGCCTCCGTTGTTTGACTGTAACTCCCGTCACACAAGGCCAAAGGTGTGCGACGCCTGACAAGTAACAATATATGTATTATATTATGGACAGTTTATATTATGCTTTTGTCATCGTTAGCCATCCGTATCATGAAATCTCAGGGCAGTTGGGAGGGGAGGGTCATTGACAAACCGCCGGCTTCCTGTCCTGGACGAGTCCACTAGTGTTAGTGGCCCTCAGGTACATTCAGGTAAATTCTACGCGATCACTTGAGCGAGGTTACTCTTCACGTGATCCAATAACACATGAACACCTAGTCCAGCACCGCAGACGCTCCATCCTTTCAATACTAGTTCAAATACGTTTATCGTTGAACACAAATATTGCTATCAGTATACAAACTGTATTCAATTATTAGCAGGCTTGAGACATTCATTTAAACAATTTCATTGACGCTCGAGATGCTCTGCCATGGAATAATATGAATACCGACGAGGCTGTCACCATAAGCTGATATTCGCGATTTTCTGAGCACGAGCAACGCCAGCCATGTTGCTGACAAACTGGCGAGTCGACACTCGCTTTAATTAACACTCTCGCAGTCTCGGCACTTGCGCACAGGCATCATTGACACATACAAATTAAGACATGCAAGAGCATGCCATATACTTGTACATTATATATATATATATATCGTACCTAGCAACCAGAACGCACTTCTCGGCCTACTATGCTTGGCCCGATTTGCCTAATAGGCCGAGTAATTCTTTATTTTAATAAATTGTTTCCAATTGGTTTTTTTGAATTAATAATATTATATCTTAAGAGCATAAATTATTGACCTAATTATGTTAGTTTAGGTTAGGTTAAGATAGGTTAGGTAGGGTAGGTTAGGTTCGGTCATATATCAACGTTAGTTTTAACTCGAATTAATCAAAATTAACTCATACATCATGAAATGAATAGCTTTATCATTTCATAAAAACAATTTAAAAAAAAAACTATAAAAAAAAACTTGGCTTATTAGGCAAATCGGGTCTTGCATAATAGGCCGAGAAGTGTGTTTTGGCTACTAGGTGCAACATATATATATATATATATTTATATTTGCAAGAACTTGGATTATTCCACATGAGATCGTTGTTGTCTTGAGCTATTGTCGCGGATATGGGGCACTCCAGCCCCACCTACAAGCGTCGCACTAGATTTATTCACTTAGTTGTATCACCTAGTTGTTCTTGAGGGGTTGAGCTCTGCTCTTTCGGCCCGCCTCTCGACTGTCAATCAACTGTAACTAGCTACTATTCCCCCCCCCCCCCAGGAAGCAGCTCCGTAACAGCTGTCCAACTCCCAGGTATCTATTTACTGCTAGGTAACAGGGGCATCGGGGTGAAAGAAACTTTGCCCATTTGTTTCTGCCTGGTCCGGGAATCGAACCCGGGCCACATAATTATGAGTCCTGCGCGTTGTCCACTCAGCTACCAGACCCCAGCCTAAGATGTTTTAGATGTACTCGCCTAATTGAACTTGCGGGCCTTGAGCTTCGAGTCCTTTTGTCCCTATCTAAAACTTTTTTTCCATTGTAGGGGGGGGGGGAGTCTGTTAGGCTTATCTAGTCCCCCCCCCATCCCTAATGGCCCAGGCCAACGACTGACCAAGATACAACACACAACAGTTGCCTAATTCCGGGAACCTATTTACTGCTGGGGAAAATAGAGCCATCAGTTTTTTTTTTAGTTATATACAAGAGTTGTTACATTCTTGTACAGCCACTAGTACGCGTAGCGTTTCGGGCAGGTTAAAAGGAAATGTGCCCAAACGTCTTTCCTTGCTAAGGAATTGAACCCAGGACTATTTGTTTGTGAACCAAGTGTGCTGACCACTGCACGTCTGCACCTTACATAGTACTGTGACGAGTTAACAAATCAATAGCAGTACCCTCATGCAAGAAGGGTTTACCATTTATGTAAACATGTTAATTATACAGCACTGGCTTCTATAGCAAAGTTAAAATTTAATAAATAAATTTGCTAGTAGCAAGGATTGACCGGGCGCCAATCCTTAACTGTTTAGGTATTTGTATAATTAGCACAGTAACCGGAGCAGGCAGTGTGATGTCATTGCGCAAATTCACCTTCAATATAGGCACATCTGGCAGGCTAGCGAGGCTGCAACCCGTCCTCGCAAATTTAATAAGTCAATATTGACTTATTAAATACGTGCATAGGTGACATACTTAACTTAATAGTTTCCCTTGAAAATCTTCATAGAAAACACCGACCTTACCTAACCTTGTTAGTATGTTAAGACAAGAATCTTATTGCTTCGTAATTACAATTATTACCTAACCTATACCTATAATAGGTTAAGTAACAATTGTAATTACGAAGCTATAAGATGCTTATTTTAACATACTAACAAGGTTAGGTAAGGTCGGTGTTTTCTATGAAGATTTTCAAGGGAAACTATTATGTTAAGTATGTCACATATGCACGCAACTAATAAGTCAATATTGACTTATTAAATTTGCGAGGACGGGTTGGAGGCTGAGCCACTACCAGAATATTCGGCTTGTAAACTGAAACCTTAAAAGGCATTCACTAGAGCACTGCATTGTTGAATGTGAAACCGTAAAAGATTTTAGACCGCCTATTGTACCACCAACTATTTCATCGAATCTGGTGTACTGGACAACACCCTAAGAATTTATCGTCAATTTGCTTGGCCATTTTAAAGAATGAAGAATAATTTTATTTTATTTTTAAGCTGCATCTCTTATGAACCTATCCCAGCCCTTGTGTCAGTGCACAATAGAAAGCTGCATTTACATATTCGTAAATTGAAACTATGTATAATGTAATGTAGTTGATTGTGACCATGATATGTATGTGCTTCAGCCTACAGTTTAGACCTATTATTTTAGCCATTTCTATTGTCATGTGTATGGTCCTCTGCCTTGGGTGACAGCGAATACCAGCATTATCCTCACTAAGACCCAATTGCCTCGGATTAGGCAAAATGTTAAGTAATTGTAAATAAAGATAATATTGTGCTCGACAACCCGAGCGTAACTCCATAGTCTCCCGTGACGGCAGGATGCCTATATTAATAATAATAACTGCTATCCGGTACAGTACAAGCTAGGCTAGTAGGCGGGGCATAAAGAGCTAGACCTCACTCTCCTTGTGACACTAATAGGCAAGTACCTATCTAGACGTATTACCTTATTTAGCCTGAGGCTGGATTGGGAGCCAGGCCTAATGAAGACAACTTTGACTAAAGTAGTAAAGTTGTAACAGACCCCTATAGCAAAATTGATTGAGCTATCAAAATGGGAGCATTGCTGCGGTGAATGAATAATTCACACAAAGTCCTGCATTGTTATTGCCGGTTAAAACTGCATATAAATGATAACAGTAGATATTCAATTCAACATTAAGAGGTTTCTATTTCGTTAAAGAATGCAATACCGTACAGAGCCCCATTTCATGGGGTCCTGTGAACCCCCATGAAATTCTTTCACGTGTGAACCGCTGCCCTGACGTTTGTAGACAAAGAAATACAAGCATATTTTTTATTGTGAATGTTTGGAATTTATTCTTCTGAATTTATCTTATGTTATTATATTCACGAGAGCCTAATACTGATCGAGCAGATCAGGTTTCTTCTGGCAACGTCATCAATGTCACCATCAATCAAAACTACGGTCGTAGTGTATATATAGTAGGAAGCGGCCTTCAGAAAGACAGGAACGGGTGTTCCAGATCGATGAGCAATTTGAGTACTAGACCAACAACTCTGTATAGATATTAATAATGTCTATACCATCTGGTTAGCAGGAAATTAACATGTACGCTTATATATTTATTTTGAAGTGGATAAATAAAAATTTTTACTTAAATATATATATGAAGAAACATACAAATATTGGCTAAAATACTTTTATACAAAATATGAACAATACTCGTTTATGGGCTTAATATTATTAGCTCAAGGTAGTGCAAATTAAATACAAATATGGCATACCTCTGAGTTTCTTTATAAAACAAAGTAAATGTAGGAAAGTGCAATAAACTAGTGCACTTAAAATCTTGGGGAAGAAAATTATGACAATAGCCTAAAAGAGTGTGCTGGACTGCATCAGTTCTTTAGCTATTGTATCCTGCTGTGAACGTTCCAACACTTGCTCAGAAGCGCCGCTCGAAAGAAAGCGAGAGGTCTTCCGACAGGAAATTAGCGACGCCTTCGGATAGTTCCTTGGGCTGAACTTTGAGTTGTCTCTGGACATTAACTGCTTAAAAGATTTCCTACCAGATCGAACCAAGAAACTTGGTCTGGAGTGTAGGGACAAGCCCTGACTGCTGCGTGGGTTTACAGGCTCGTGGAACTTTGGAGTCTTGCAGAACAAGGGTAACATTAGCTGTGAAGGCCCCGTCACCTCCGGAGACCGTCGGCGTAGTGTGTCGGGATTGTTGGCGAGGGGCGTGTGTTGCTGGTGGTGCGCTAGGCTGCCGGCTCCCTGCGTGATACTCTCACAATTTGTCATCATTGGCCTTCTCCCAAAACTTTGTGAAGGGCCAGGAACAGTACGCTCGTAATAAAATGAAATTATTCCGTTCTCTTTCAACATAACATCTGTTCCCTGGTTTGGATTATAAGTCATTGCGTTGTAGTTTAGCTGATAGTTGTTATTCTCGTCACGCGTGTAATATCCGTTGTTGTCATCCACAACTTTCTTGGGGCTTGTTTGTTTTCTATTTAAATAAAATGTAGGATATCCCCGAGAAGAGGTATCTGGAAAAGTATATGCCAGTAGAGTTTCAGTATGGTCCCAACTCGGAGGAAACGGTCGGCGACTTTCGGTTCCAAAATCCATCTCGAAATATAGAGAGAGATATCCAGGGTACTTTGCATCATAGAGAAACAGACCACAACCAGCAGCCGTTAATATTACCCCCGTGACCGTGGTCAGCCACCACGATAACCCCAGCTGCAGCTCCATGCTAGTCCCGCTCACCGTCAACTTGGAGGGTGGGGATGTGAGCGCCAATACAGACGACGTAAGTGAGAGATGCGAGGGCCATGA
>WNGS01161624.1:0-12236 GCA_020271785.1 Procambarus virginalis | reverse complement strand
GGACCTTGTGTGTACCGGACCTTGTGTGTACCGGACCTTGTGTGTACCGGACCTTGTGTGTACCGGACCTTGTGTGTACCGACCTTGTGTGTACCGGACCTGTGTGTACCGGACCTTGTGTGTACGGACCTTGTGTGTACCGGACCTTGTGTGTACCGGACTTGTGTGTACCGGACCTTGTGTGTACCGGACCTTGTGTGTACCGGACCTTGTGTGTACGGACCTTGTGTGTACCGGACCTTGTGTGTACCGGACCTTGTGTGTACCGGACCTTGTGTGTACCGGACTTGTGTGTACCGGACCTTGTGTGTACCGGACCTTGTGTGTACCGACCTTGTGTGTACCGGACCTTGTGTGTACCGGACCTTGTGTGTACCGGACCTTGTGTGTACCGGACCTTGTGTGTACCGGACCTTGTGTGTACCGGACCTTGTGTGTACCGGACCTTGTGTGTACCGGACCTTGTGTGTACCGGACCTTGTGTGTACCGGACCTTGTGTGTACCGGACCTTGTGTGTACCGGACCTTGTGTGTACCGGACCTTGTGTGTACCGGACCTTGTGTGTACCGGACCTTGTGTGTACCGGACCTTGTGTGTACCGGACCTTGTGTGTACCGGACCTTGTGTGTACCGGACCTTGTGTGTACCGGACCTTGTGTGTACCGGACCTTGTGTGTACCGGACCTTGTGTGTACCGGACCTTGTGTGTACGGACCTTGTGTGTACCGGACCTTGTGTGTACCGGACCTTGTGTGTACGGACCTTGTGTGTACCGGACCTTGTGTGTACCGGACCTTGTGTGTACCGGACCTTGTGTGTACCGGACCTTGTGTGTACCGGACCTTGTGTGTACCGGACCTTGTGTGTACCGGACCTTGTGTGTACCGGACCTTGTGTGTACCGGACCTTGTGTGTACCGGACCTTGTGTGTACCGGACCTTGTGTGTACCGGACCTTGTGTGTACCGGACCTTGTGTGTACCGGACCTTGTGTGTACCGGACCTTGTGTGTACCGGACCTTGTGTGTACCGGACCTTGTGTGTACCGGACCTTGTGTGTACCGGACCTTGTGTGTACCGGACCTTGTGTGTACCGGACCTTGTGTGTACCGGACCTTGTGTGTACCGGACCTTGTGTGTACCGGACCTTGTGTGTACCGGACCTTGTGTGTACCGGACCTTGTGTGTACCGGACCTTGTGTGTACCGGACCTTGTGTGTACCGGACCTTGTGTGTACCGGACCTTGTGTGTACCGGACCTTGTGTGTACCGGACCTTGTGTGTACCGGACCTTGTGTGTACCGAACCTTGTGTGTACCGGACCTTGTGTGTACCGGACCTTGTGTGTACCGGACCTTGTGTGTACCGGACCTTGTGTGTACCGGACCTTGTGTGTACCGGACCTTGTGTGTACCGGACCTTGTGTGTACCGGACCTTGTGTGTACCGGACCTTGTGTGTACCGGACCTTGTGTGTACCGGACCTTGTGTGTACCGGACCTTGTGTGTACCGGACCTTGTGTGTACCGGACCTTGTGTGTACCGGACCTTGTGTGTACCGAACCTTGTGTGTACCGGACCTTGTGTGTACCGGACCTTGTGTGTACCGAACCTTGTGTGTACCGGACCTTGTGTGTACCGGACCTTGTGTGTACCGGACCTTGTGTGTACGGGACCTTGTGTGTACCGGACCTTGTGTGTACGGGACCTTGTGTGTACGGACCTTGTGTGTACGGGACCTTGTGTGTACCGGACCTTGTGTGTACCGGACCTTGTGTGTACCGAACCTTGTGTGTACCGGACCTTGTGTGTACCGGACCTTGTGTGTACCGGACCTTGTGTGTACCGGACCTTGTGTGTACCGAACCTTGTGTGTACCGGACCTTGTGTGTACCGGACCTTGTGTGTACCGAACCTTGTGTGTACCGGACCTTGTGTGTACCGGACCTTGTGTGTACCGGACCTTGTGTGTACGGGACCTTGTGTGTACCGGACCTTGTGTGTACCGGACCTTGTGTGTACCGGACCTTGTGTGTACCGGACCTTGTGTGTACCGGACCTTGTGTGTACCGGACCTTGTGTGTACGGGACCTTGTGTGTACCGGACCTTGTGTGTACCGGACCTTGTGTGTACCGGACCTTGTGTGTACCGGACCTTGTGTGTACCGGACCTTGTGTGTACGGGACCTTGTGTGTACCGGACCTTGTGTGTACGGGACCTTGTGTGTACGGGACCTTGTGTGTACCGGACCTTGTGTGTACCGGACCTTGTGTGTACCGGACCTTGTGTGTACCGGACCTTGTGTGTACGAGACCTTGTGTGTACCGGACCTTGTGTGTACGGGACCTTGTGTGTACCGGACCTTGTGTGTACGGGACCTTGTGTGTACCGGACCTTGTGTGTACCGGACCTTGTGTGTACGAGACCTTGTGTGTACCGGACCTTGTGTGTACGGACCTTGTGTGTACCGGACCTTGTGTGTACGGGACCTTGTGTGTACCGGACCTTGTGTGTACGGGACCTTGTGTGTACCGGACCTTGTGTGTACCGGACCTTGTGTGTACGAGACCTTGTGTGTGTACGAGACCTTGTGTGTACGGGACCTTGTGTGTACCGGACTTTGTGTGTACGAGACCTTGTGTGTACCGGACCTTGTGTGTACCGGACCTTGTGTGTACGAGACCTTGTGTGTACGAGACCTTGTGTGTACCGGATCTTGTGTGTACCGGACCTTGTGTGTACCGGACCTTGTGTGTACCGGACCTTGTGTGTACGGGACCTTGTGTGTACGAGACCTTGTGTGTACGGGACCTTGTGTGTACCGGACCTTGTGTGTACCGGACCTTGTGTGTACCGGACCTTGTGTGTACGAGACCTTGTGTGTACCGGACCTTGTGTGTACGGACCTTGTGTGTACGGGACCTTGTGTGTACCGGACCTTGTGTGTACCGGACCTTGTGTGTACCGGACCTTGTGTGTACCGGACCTTGTGTGTACCGGACCTTGTGTGTACGGGACCTTGTGTGTACCGGACCTTGTGTGTACCGGACCTTGTGTGTACCGGACCTTGTGCGTACGGGACCTTGTGTGTACCGGACCTTGTGTGTACCGGACCTTGTGTGTACCGGACCTTGTGTGTACGAGACCTTGTGTGTACGAGACCTTGTGTGTACGAGACCTTGTGTGTACCGGACCTTGTGTGTACCGGACCTTGTGTGTACGAGACCTTGTGTGTACGGGACCTTGTGTGTACCGGACCTTGTGTGTACCGGACCTTGTGTGTACGAGACCTTGTGTGTACGGGACCTTGTGTGTACCGGACCTTGTGTGTACCGGACCTTGTGTGTACCGGACCTTGTGTGTACCGGACCTTGTGTGTACCGGACCTTGTGTGTACGGGACCTTGTGTGTACCGGACCTTGTGTGTACCGGACCTTGTGTGTACCGGACCTTGTGTGTACCGGACCTTGTGTGTACGGGACCTTGTGTGTACGGGACCTTGTGTGTACCGGACCTTGTGTGTACCGGACCTTGTGTGTACGGGACCTTGTGTGTACCGAACCTTGTGTGTACCGGACCTTGTGTGTACCGGACCTTGATCACCGGGGGACCGCCCACGGGGACACAGGACCTCACCGACCATCGCCAGAGGTCATGTTGACTTTGTAGTAGAGAGAATTAAGGTACATAAATTCCCTACATTACCCCTTGATCTAGGTGAGCTAGAGTATCATTTATGCTATATGAGCATTATCATTATTTTACCAGTCGGGTAGGATTAGGCTGTGTCAGGATATATATATATATATATATATATATATATATTATTATATATTATATATATATATATATATATATATATATATATATATATATATATATATATATATATATATATGAATGAAAAACTCCACCCCAGAAGTGACTCGAACCCATACTCCCAGGAGCAACGCAACTGGTATGTACAAGACGCCTTAAACCACTTGACCATCACGACCGGACATAATGAGGTGATAGCCGAAGCTATTTGAACCACCTCACCGCCGGCACTCGGATGGTTATCTTGGGCATAGCCTTTTACCAAATCACCTCATTCTGGGGCACACGTGAGGAACACAAATGCGAACAAGCCTGAATGGTCCCAGGACTATAGCGAATGAAAACTCACACCCCAGAAGTGACTCGAACCCATACTCCCAGGAGCACGCAACTGGTATGTACAAGACGCCTTAAACCCCTTGACCATCACGACCGGACATAATGAGGTGATAGCCGAAGCTATTGAACCACCTCACCGCCGGCACTCGGATGGTTATCTTGGTTATTTTCATTCGCATATAGTCTGGGGACCATTCAGGCTTGTTCGCATTTGTGTTCCTCACGTGTGCCCAAAGAATGAGGTGATTTGGAAAAGGCTATGCCCAAGATACCCTCCGAGTGCCGGCGGTGAGGTGGTTCAAATAGCTTCGGCTATCACCTCATTATGTCCGGTCGTGATGGTCAAGGGTTAAGGCGTCTTGTACATACCAGTGCGTTGCTCCTGGGAGTATGGGTTCGAGTCACTTCTGGGGTGTGAGTTTTCATTCGCATATAGTCCTGGGGACCATTCAGGCGTTCGCATATTATATATATATATATATATATATATATATATATTATATATATATATATATATATATATATATATATATATATATATATGTATATATTTTAGTATGTTTTGGTAGCAGTCTTTCTTGTAAAAAATATGTTGTTGAATATGACCGAAGGGTAAGTTTAATGATTCTAACACGAATCTTCTCAATATTCTTACGTTTCCCTCACTGTCGGGGTAATTGAAAAATTAACTCTCCAAAGTACATTTTCTCATTTTTTTATTTATGGTCTGACGCCTAAAAGCGTTTCACAAGGACTTCTCACATTTTCAAAGTCAGGTTTACACATCATTTCATGCTTATTCGTTTCGGGTGAGGTGATATGACACAAATGTTGTTGGGGTGAGGTGACAAAAGCCAGAACACGAATCAATGGGTATATATTGCATAAAAGAACATAGGAATGAATTACGGGCTATTCATTGCCCGTGCCACCTCTTGGGTGGCTTAATCTTTATCAATCAATAGGAATGAAAGAACTACAGAAGGCCTATTGGCCATAATTTCTCTTGCTGCTTCTATGTTGGTTCGGAGTCTTGAAGTGGGTAGAATATAGCTGTGTAAATGGCTGTTGATGCTGGTGTTGACTTTTTGATATGTAGGGCCTCGCTGGTGTCGAGTCTCCTGCTATCGCTGTATCTATCGATGATTTCTGTTGTACTTGTTAAGATTTCTCTGGTGATGGTCTGGTTGTGAGCCTCTCTGTTGGACGTAAGAGCAACACACGCTGTAATCTCCGACAGTTCTTCAACGATTGCTTTGAAATTTGACACAACGTTCCATTTGAATACGCGCATGTTTTATATACATACTATATAGATGCCACACCTGTGACAGGTAAAAACATGTTTTTTTTTTAAACAGCGAATAATCTGTTGCACGTAAACGCAACACATACTAAATGTTACAATCCATTTCAATGTTTCCGATTGCATTGATAAATTGAATTTTCATAGATTTTGATTTGGTTTCATTNTATATATATATATATATATATATATAAGAAATTTAAATGTTTTGACTAAAAAAATAATATAAATGAAAAAATTCATAATGAATTTTTTTAATTTCATTAATTCTAGATGGGGTTTCCGGGTCTCTCATCCCTCCCCCCTTCTCCTTCAACCTTCTCACTCCTTCAGACTATTCTTCTCTAGCGTCTTTGTTACAAATTTCATTTTAAACTCTACATAACAAGGGGGTTACAACATAGGTTACATGCAAGGTACAAGGCTACTTGTTGTCACGGGTTGTAGAGTTCCTCCAGCTCCTCAGATGGCGGGCAGGAACCATGAATGCAGTGAGCATTTCCTCTATGGATCGCCACACTAAGACGCAGAAAGACGAATCTGGCGGCTCTAGGGTCTCTATTTGCTTCAGTTAGCTTACAACTCAGCTCCTTCAAAAAACTAGCAACACTTTTACCCCAGACACCAAGTGTGTCTGAGGCAATGGGGACAAAATTGTAGTGGTGATTAAGATCTCTGTATTTACGACAATTGGCTGCTTCTCGGTGATTGGCAGCACCGCCTGGTTGTGCAACACTAGCCAACACCTTTGTTGACTTCAGTGTTGAGACGCAAGTGTAGTCCCACACAAACTGTCTAACATTCTTCCAGGGGTTCACCGTGATCCCGTCTGGGCGACGACAGGCTCGTCAGAGTTGCGGGGCATTAGGTAACGGGGCTCTCTCTCTGCTGGACAACCGGCTATGGTGAGCCTCCTCTTAATGATGTCCTTGGTTGTCAATGCTGTCCAATACGCAATATAGAAAACATTTGTATTTTAGCAAGTACCAAGTTTATAGCACATTACAACAGCAAACTTATAGCACTGAATGTTTCTCTTGATAACTTTTTGGATAGGCCTATGTACTAGTTCAGAGCCTCTTGTTATATCCAGAGCGTTCTGAGAAAATGTATACGCAAATTTGCATTCGGAGTCTACAATGTGTCTACTCTCTACTTGTGTCCCTAATATAAATGTATATTGTCCAGATAATCAAACTGTTGTTGTAGATGATTGTCTTGGTGGATGTACATATTTATGGTTTGCGGTGAAGTGATGGGCCACACCACCTGGCGGGCCACATCACCTGGCGGGCCACACCTCCTGGCGGGCCACACCTCTTGGCGGGCCACACCTCTTGGCGGGCCACACCACCTGGCGGGCCACACCACCTGGCGGGCCACACCTCCTGGCAGGTTACACCACCTGGCGGGCCACACCTCCTGGCGGGCCACACCACCTGGCGGGCTACACCACCTTGCGGACCACACCTGGCGGGCCACACCTGGCGGGCCACACCTCCTGGCGGGCCACACCTCCTGGCGGGCCACACCTCCTGGCGGGCTACACCACCTTGCGGACCACACCACCTGGCAGGCCACACCACCTGGCGGGCCACACCACCTGGCGGGCCACACTACCTGGCGGGCCACACCTTACCCCATTGTTCAAGGGAACACAGCCCTCCCTTCCCTATTCAGCGTTCCACGTCCCGTCCCAATTCCAACAAGTTATCTGCCTTCCCTCCCTCCTCCCCCCCCCCCAGACCTCTCCAGTTCCTCTTTTATCCCCCACCTATTACACTCCTCGCCTCTCACGCTAGCGATAACGAGGTGGTTGATGCCCTCATCGACGAGGCCAGGAGACAGTCTAACAAGCAACAGGAATATATCCCAGCCAAGTGTTTATACTGGGATATCGCAGCCAAGTGTTTATACTGGGATATCCCAGCCAAGTGTTTATACTGGGATATCGCAGCCAAGTGAGTATTTCAAAGCATGAATATCAGGTGGTAAGACCTTGGCAGGTTCACACTACAAGGTGACGGGCTTCAGTGTGTGAAACTGTGACGTCACTTCGGCCGTTCCGTCTTGACTGAAGAATAATAAGAGTGAGCAAGAGTGTTGGGACACCAGTGTGTGGGGGAGCGGGACTTGATGGCAAGTCGGTCTCGTCTCAGCCAGGCGGTGATGGCGTCGGTGGTGTCCAGGGTCAGACAGGAATCGTTCACGTGGCAAGTCTGTCATGCCCACAGCCCGTCCTCATAAACAAAGACCCAAAGTCCATTCCATGCACCCGCCAAACCCCCTGTTTATGAATGAAAAACGGCTTACACACGACTCGCCTGATAACGTCCGAACACTTCCGGAACAAGTGGTTCGCTGACGACTTTGTTCGAACAACAACGCTGTAAATGCTTCACCCACGTAGCATTTAAGGATGGTGGACTTGGTTTGAGGACGGGTTGCATGACGCAATGGTGACTTCCACTCGTCTCATTCATCTGACCAGGAATTACACCATATCATCTACTACGATAATATTAAATTATGTGTATGTAATGTAAATGACATTGTTGTAAAATGAGATATTAAATGTGCTCACCTTTGGGTGTTATTAGAAGTGCGTCATAATCGCTACAGTACATGTCGATGAAAGAGCTCAAACATTAAAGACTGAACGGATGACTTCCTACAAACTGGGGGTTGTTAATCCTGGCCGTTCAACTCCACGAGGACAACTTGTAATTTCACAATACTGGGGATGACGAGCCAACACACAACACACAGCTCCAGTATTCAATATGGACTCCCTCCTTCCTGCCCGTCCACAGACGCTTCGCCTGAACGGTTCTATTGTGTCTTTTATCAACAATTGGAAGGAGAAATTGAGTTATGTAATTGATAATTAAGTTCAGTCTTTGGAAACACGTTTATGCTTATTCTAGTCCACAGACTTGTTTTAAAGGTTATTTATTAAGACTTTGTGGGTGAATGTAATTTTGGTGATGTGGCATTGTAACTCATTTTCTAGTAGAAACGCCCCATACATAATTTTCTTAGCAGGGTTAACCAAGGTATTTGATAATAATTATATTTAATAATTATGTAACATAAAACAGCAACTCGTTTCTTGCATATTATGTTAATGGTAAATAAATTATGTCGGAAATTTCTGACAACCAGGGCTTGATATGATAGTGATACAGTGTTAGTGATATGATAATGTGTGTTTATTGACGCCTCTTCTGTGAAGGCTGCATGGCGGCTCTACTCGATCCTCCCAGAGAACTCTATTGGAGCCTCGTGCAGCTCTATTGCAGTCCTATATAGCCCTACTGGTTCTTCCTAGCGAGCCCTACTGGTTCTTCCTAGCGAGCCCTACTGGAGCCTCGTAGAGAGCCCTACTGGAGCCTCGTAGAGAGCCGTACTGGAGACTCGTAGAGAGCCCTACTGGAGCCTCGTAGAGAGCCCTACTGGAGCCTCGTAGAGAGCCCTACTGGAGCCTCGTAGAGAGCCCTACTGGAGCCTCGTAGAGAGCCCTACTGGAGCCTCGTAGAGAGCCCTACTGGAGCCTCGTAGAGAGCCCTACTGGAGCCTCGTAGAGAGCCCTACTGGAGCCTCGTAGAGAGCCCTACTGGAGCCTCGTAGAGAGCCCTACTGGAGCCTCGTAGAGAGCCCTACTGGAGCCTCGTAGAGAGCCCTACTGGAGCCTCGTAGAGAGCCCTACTGGAGCCTCGTAGAGAGCCCTACTGGAGCCTCGTAGAGAGCCCTACTGGAGCCTCGTAGAGAGCCCTACTGGAGCCTCGTAGAGAGCATTCAGAACTGGGGGGGGGGAGGCTCCTTTCATCAGGCTTTATTATAATATATAAGTGAAGTTTCTGTCATATTATATACTCATATTGGTTGTGTCCGAACGCAGGTGTCATAATGCTGGATATGTCCGGATACCGGGCGTGTCCGGATACCGGGCGTGTCCGGATACCGGCTTTAATACTGGAAAGCCAGCCACTAGAACATATTGAGTTCATTTACTGTCTCGCTAAAACACTGCTTGTGCTCTGTCAGAATTAATATCTTATTTGTGTGTTTTGTGTATCATTTTATTTAATTAAATATTTATCTCCTGAAAAATGGTTTTCCTTGAACATCTTTCCTCTGTGTAAATACTGTTGAACAAACAAAGTTCATGCACCACAGTTCTTATTGATCAATATAGCCTTGAAGCGCACTTCTGAGAGAGAAACATCACTCTTGTTTTAAACACTACACTGAACCTACCGTGTATAGTGCTGGCCTGAGTGCCAGCCTTACAGGACCAACTATTGACCTTCTGATAGACCACATGACAATAGACGTGTTCCCTGCCGTCCACCACCAGTCGTGAACAGTAAACTTCGTATTTCCATGCACAAACTCATACGCTTTCCCCTACAACCAGTTCGCCCAACCACTAGAGGTAGACGGTAGAGCGACGGTCTCGCTTCATGCAGGTCGGCGTTCAATCCTTGACCGTCCAAGTGGTTGGGCACCATTCCTCCCCCCCCCCGTCCCATCCCAAATTCGAATCCTGACCCCTTCCATGTGATATATACTCGTAATGGCGTGGCGCTTTCCCCTAACAATTCCCTCCCTCCCCTACAAATACTTGAAAGCCATTGTCAATAGATGTATGATGAAACACAACAAAAAACAATATCCGTGTAAATTACTTTCAGTGTCAGACGGCGGGAAATATAGTGTGGTGAGTCACCGCATTTACTCTACGCCGGTTGGGTTCAGACGGAGCAGGTAAATATGTCCCAGACTTAACTCAGCGTAGGTCCCACGCAGGTCACAGCGCAGGTCACAGCGCAGGTCCCACGCAGGTCACAGCGCAGGTCACAGCGCAGGTCCCACGCAGGTCACAGCGCAGGTCCCACGCAGGTCACAGCGCAGGTCCCACGCAGCTCACAGCGCAGGTCCCACGCAGGTCACAGCGCAGGTCCCACGCAGGTCACAGCGCAGGTCCCACGCAGGTCACAGCGCAGGTCCCACGCAGGTCACAGCGCAGGTCCCACGCAGGTCACAGCGCAGGTCCCACGCAGGTCACAGCGCAGGTCCCACGCAGGTCACAGCGCAGGTCCCACGCAGGTCACAGCGCAGGTCCCACGCAGGTCACAAATAATGAACGAGTCAAATTATATCAGACGTCTTTGCAATATGAAGGAAAACAATTGAGAAGCTTGGCAAAAATGTTTGCATGACTTGATAATGGTCCAGAACGGACCGGAACGTGGTCGCTTCTCCATCTTCTGAGTTGTGGTTTTGTTCATCAATGGTCATTGTTTTTTTTCTAATGTCCATCCAGATTGGTTGAGCTCATAATTCATGTCCGCCCTGGTTGGTGGAGCTCACAATTCATGTCCGCCCTGGTTGGTGGAGCTCATAATTCATGTCCGCCCTGGTTGGTGGAGCTCACAATTCATGTCCGCCCTGGTTGGTGGAGCTCACAATTCATGTCCGCCTTGGTTGGTGGAGCTCACAATTCATGTCCGCCCTGGTTGGTGGAGCTCACAATTCATGTCCGCCCTGGTTGGTGGAGCTCACAATTCATGTCCGCCCTGGTTGGTGGAGCTCACAATTCATGTCCGCCTTGGTTGGTGGAGCTCACAATTCATGTCCGCCCTGGTTGGTGGAGCTCACAATTCATGTCCACCTTGGTTGGTGGAGCTCACAATTCATGTCCGCCCTGGTTGGTGGAGCTCACAATTCATGTCTGCCCTGGTTGGTGGAGCTCACAATTCATGTCCGCCCTGGTTGGTGGAGCTCACAATACATCTCCGCCCTGGTTGGTGGAGCTCACAATACATCTCCGCCCTGGTTGGTGGAGCTCACAATTCATGTCCACCCTGGTTGGTGGAGCTCACAATACATCTCCGCCCTGATTGGTTACCACTTTCTATAGTTGTAAAAATTAAGCACACGAGATGGCATGGTTTGAAAATTTAATATAAAAGGCACATTGCAATGCCAAGACGGACCAATCACAGACTAAAATTATTTGCAATACGTGTCCAATTAAGACGCTGCTCCAAATAATCAGTTATGCATCATTCTCAATTCAGGTTCTTCAACTGACGCTCAAATTATGATTAAATTTGCCTCTCCATGCACTGAGAAGGGAAATGTAATCTCGGAGACGGGAAGGAGGCTGTGGCGGCTGTGGAGATTGTGGCGGCTGTGGAGATTGTGGCGGCTGTGAAGACTGTGGTGGCTGTGGCGGCTGTGGAGATTGTGGCGGCTGTGAGGACGGTGGATACTAGTAGAGGAAATAGGGCCTGGAATGTGCGGTAGTCTGGCCAGCTCGTGGATGGGTGTCCACTCGTTTTCAAGCCTGGTTGGAGCCGGATGACTTAAATTTTGTTGGGAGAAGTGGACTGAACACGTCTGGTAGTTTAGAGGGGGTAGGGGGAGTAGGGGGGAGGAGGAAGGGGGGTAGTGGTAGTAGGGGGTTCTCTGAGAATAGGTAAAACTCTACGATACGTTATAGCGAGGATCCATTGACTAATTATTGACGTCACATTTTCCCCTTAAGGACCCGTGACCAGGCTGGCGGCCATGACCCGTCGGTGTTTGTCTGAAGGTAAGGTCTCGGCGTGGGCGTCCCAGACGCCGCCCACAGATGCCCACACCTACACGCCACCCTCCCACCTACACCCCCAAAACCACCTTTCTCACTACCCTGCTGCGAGGCAGCCAGGCGACCAGCCAGGCAACCAGCCAAACTACCAGCCAGGCAACCAGCCAAACT
>WNGS01161622.1:5830-20211 GCA_020271785.1 Procambarus virginalis | reverse complement strand
TGGGGGGTAGTAGTATGTGTGGGCTTGATGACGAAATGTATTCCAGTCCGGCCATTTCCCCCTCTCCATCGTACTCCTGCCACGTTTTTGCCTGTCTGTTTTCTCCCTCTGTTCTTGCCTGCCTCTAAAAAATGTTCAGGGCTATTATATTGGACTTCCTCTCTTATATCCGCTGTGTACCTCTGACGTGGAAATCGGGGCAATGAAGATCGTAGCATTTCCTCTCATTAACTGAGAGTTTGCATAGCTTAGGGTGAAATATCTACACTCATTATCAAAACGACATCTGCCTTTCCCTAACCAGTTCCGGCATTTCCGTGGTGCATGAATGATCATTCCGTGCCTCTGGCCCATATCTGCACTGTCCTTTTGCATAATACCTGCAAATATTTTCATCTGTGATTGCATTATTCTTGTTTGTATCCGTGTACGACTTGGCTACCTCTGTGATTTTTGTTCCAACTTTCTCGTTTCTGCATTTATTCTCGGCATTACCCTTATCTTTCGCCTTGTTGCTTTCGTCTTTCTCATTCGTCTCATTTTTTATCTCCTTATTCATATCACCAGTTTGCTCTACAATATTGCCTTCATTTTTGTGTACCTCGACGCTATGTCCTTCTACATTGCTACTTTGACTCTCTAAATTCTCAATCCCTGGGTTGTGCTCAGAGTTCGTTGCTGTCTTTATATACTCTGCATATATTTCTGGTAGTTTTTGTGTGAATTGTAGCCTGTGTACTTCAGGAATGTCATTCATTAGTTTGGCAATGTTTTCCCACACCTGTCTGTCACTTTCACAGATCCAGTAGGTACCTTCCCGGTTTGCATATTGTGTAGGTAATCCTGTACAACTCAGGTGACATCTTATGTTACCAATGTTACATACAATGCCTACAACAGTCTTCCGAAGTGACTTATGGCAGCCTCCACACACCTCCATGTTGGGTTTGTGATGTTATAATATTATATGCATATATTTATAATATTATATATATGTATATATAATATGTATACAGTATATTTATAATATTACATATGTTTATTTGTTAAAGTTTATGTGGGGGTACTTATCGCCTTGTGGAGAAAATATGGTCCTCTTGGGACCGTATAGTTGACCGTTGTTGTCCCAGGTCGGGGGGGGGGGGGCAGGATGTCACCGGTTGCCAGTTACTTGATTTATACACTGATTATTTGCCTGTATTTTCCTAAGGGAATTTCTGCTTTCTTCCGGCTTACAATGTTATTAACTTACTCTATTACTAGTTCCTAAACCTACTTGCCTGTATTACAGTATATATTGCTGGTATATTATCACTGAGGGAGTATACTGTTACTGAGGGACTCCCCTACACTGTGTAGGCCTCGTGGCTGTGGTGTAAACACAAGTGTGATGCCTCCTCCACAACTTTACATTTATACTTTTTCATGTACAATTCTCTAACACTATTCACTGATTTATATGTTATGTTACACGATCCACTTCACTGTTCAACGTATCACTGTTCGCTATATTTGATATATATCGCTTTTGCCTGTACACATGAGCCTGGTGGCACTGGCTCACCACGTGGGACCACGTTTATTCTGTATTTAACTCAAAGTTCCATTTTTAATTTCTGTATTCAACTTTCCTACGGGTCACTATGCACTGGGTGATCACTGTGGCCGTAATCCATAGTTGTAATCCTAAAAAATCCCGGTTTATTCCAGTGTTTTCACGGAGCGCGACGACGACACGTCTGTCCCCTAACCCGCGAACCCCACAACACAAGTCTGGTGGGGAAGACTTCTCCCTGTGGTGGGGAAGACTTCTCCCTGTGGTGGGGAAGACCTCTCCCTGTGGTGGGGAAGACTTCTCCCTGTGGTGGGGAAGACTTCTCCCTGTGGTGGGGAAGACCTCTCCCTGTGGTGGGGAAGACCTCTCCCTGTGGTGGGGAAGACTTCTCCCTGTGGTGGGGAAGACCTCTCTCTGTGGTGGGGACGACCTCTCCCTGTGGTGGGGAAGACTTCTCCCTGTGGTGGGGAAGACCTCTCTCTGTGGTGGGGACGACCTCTCCCTGTGGTGGGGAAGACCTCTCCCTGTGGTGGGGAAGACTTCTCCCTGTGGTGGGGAAGACCTCTCCCTGTGGTGGGGAAGACTTCTCCCTGTGGTGGGGAAGACTTCTCCCTGTGGTGGGGAAGACCTCTCCCTGTGGTGGGGAAGACTTCTCCCTGTGGTGGGGAAGACCTCTCCCTGTGGTGGGGAAGACCTCTCCCTGTGGTGGGGAAGACTTCTCCCTGTGGTGGGGAAGACCTCTCCCTGTGGTGGGGAAGACTTCTCCCTGTGGTGGGGAAGACCTCTCCCTGTGGTGGGGAAGACCTCTCCCTGTGGTGGGGAAGACCTCTCCCTGTGGTGGGGAAGACTTCTCCCTGTGGTGGGGAAGACCTCTCTCTGTGGTGGGGACGACCTCTCCCTGTGGTGGGGAAGACTTCTCCCTGTGGTGGGGAAGACTTCTCCCTGTGGTGGGGAAGACCTCTCTCTGTGGTGGGGACGACCTCTCCCTGTGGTGGGGAAGACTTCTCCCTGTGGTGGGGAAGACTTCTCCCTGTGGTGGGGAAGACTTCTCCCTGTGGTGGGGAAGACCTCTCCCTGTGGTGGGGAAGACTTCTCCCTGTGGTGGGGAAGACCTCTCCCTGTGGTGGGGAAGACTTCTCCCTGTGCAGGGAAAGACCTCTCCCTGTGGTGGGGAAGACTTCTTCCTGTGGTGGGGAAGACTTCTCCCTGTGGTGGGGAAGACTTCTCCCTGTGGTGCGGAAGACCTCTCCCTGTGGTGGGGAAGACTTCTCCCTGTGGTGGGGAAGACTTCTCCCTGTGGTGGGGAAGACTTCTCCCTGTGGTGGGGAAGACCTCTCCCTGTGCAGGGAATGACCTCTCCTTGTGCAGGGAAAGACTTCTCCCTGTGGTGGGGAAGAAAGCCAACCTATAAATAGCCACTACAAGAGTTCTGACCTGTGGAGGGTTGTAATTTATCATCATAACAAGACAGGCAGCGTGTGGGGACGGGGCGAGCTATTCTGGCCACAAGATGGCATCAGAGAGCGAACGCGCGCAGCCCCGAGCCCCAAGGAACTCCCCAGACGCAGCCCGCCTGTGTTTATATTCGTGTCCCGGCTCTGGTAATCAATTGAGCAGCGATATTATGTTGCAAACTACCCGACATTTCACTCACCGCTGCAAGAGGCTACATTCCTCTGCAACACGCGCCTTCTTTCACTTAATGGCTTTCATTATCGGCTTTGTCTACGTGCATCCTCTTTTATTTTTTTTAATCTTGGAATTAAACTCTTTATATTATTCCTCGCTTGTCATCAGAGACTATTTGTATCTTGCTTATTGTGAAAATTATGTCATTTACGGAAGAGGAAGTCAACAATATGATTTTGTCATGTAAATGTGCTTAGTTGGTGGGGAAATTTTGAAAATGTTTTACCAGAAGCAAATTTCCTGGTACCCACCAATAGGAACCTTCCAGTGACCCACCAGCAGCAACTTTCCAGTGACCCACCAGCAACAACCATCCAGTGACCCACCAGCAGCAACCTTCCAGTGACCCACCAGCAGCAACCATCCAGTGACCCACCAGCAGCAACCTTCCAGTAACCCACCAGCACCAACCAACCAGTGACTCTCCGGCAGCAACCTTCCAGTAACCCACCAGCACCAACCATCCAGTGACCCACCAGCAGCAACCATCCAGTGACCCACCAGCAGCAACCATCCAGTGACCCACCAGCAGCAACCTTCCAGTAACCCACCAGCACCAACCAACCAGTGACCCACCAGCAGCAACCTTCCAGTAACCCACCAGCACCAACCAACCTGCGACCCACCAGCAGCAACCATCCAGTAACCCACCAGCAGCAACCTTCCAGTAACCCACCAGCACCAACCAACCAGTGACCCACCAGGAGCAACCTTCCAGTGACCCACCAGCAGCATCCATCCAGTGACCCACCAGCACCAACCATCCAGTGACCCACCAGCAGCAACCATCCAGTGACACACCAGCAGCAACCATCCAGTGACCCACCACCAGCAACCAACCAGTGACCCACCAGCAGCAACCAACCAGTGACCCACCAGCAGCAACCATCCAGTGACCCACCAGCAGCAACCATCCAGTGACCCACCAGCAGCAACCTTCCAGTGACCCACCAGCAGCCATCCAGTGACCCACCAGCAGCAACCTTCCAGTGACCCACCAGCAGCAGCCATCCAGTGACCCACCAGCAGCCATCCAGTGACCCACCAGCAGCCATCCAGTGACCCACCAGCAGCCATCCAGTGACCCACCAGCAACCATCCAGTGACCCACCAGCAGCCATCCAGTGACCCACCAGCAGCAACTTTCAAGTGACCCACCAGCAGGAACCATCCAGTGACCCACCAGCACCAACCAACCAGTGACCCACCATCACCAACCAACCAGTGACCCACCAGCACCAACCAACCAGTGACCCACCAGCACCAACCAACCAGTGACCCACCATCAGCATCCATCCAGTGACCCACCAGCACCAACCAACCAGTGACCCACCAGCAACCATCCAGTGACCCACCAGCAGCCATCCAGTGACCCACCAGCAGCAACTTTCAAGTGACCCTCCAGCAGCAACCATCCAGTGACCCACCAGCAGCAACCATCCAGTGTCCCACCAGCACCAACCAACCAGTGACCCACCAGCACCAACCAACCAGTGACCCACCAGCACCAACCAACCAGTGACCCACCAGCACCAACCAACCAGTGACCAACCCGCAGCAACCTTCCAGTAACCCACCAGCAGCAACCTTCCAGTAACCCACCAGCACCAACCAACCAGTGACCCACCAGCAGCAACCTTCCAGTAACCCACCAGCAGCATCCATCCAGTGACCCACCAGCACCAATCATCCAGTGACCCACCAGCAGCAACCATCCAGTGACACACCAGCAGCAACCATCCAGTGACCCACCAGCAGCAATCTTCCATTGACTCACCAGCAGCAACCATCCAGTGACCCACCAGCAGCAACCTTCCAGTGACCCAACAGCAGCAACCATCCAGTGACCCAACAGCAGCAACCATCCAGTGTCCAACCAGCAGGAACCATCCAGTGACCCACCAGCAGCAACCATCCAGTGTCCACCAGCAGGAACCATCCAGTGACCCACAAGCAGCAACCTTCCAGTGACCCACCAGCAGCAACCTTCCAGTGAGACACCAGCAGGAACCATCCAGTGACCTTCCAGCAGGAACCATCCAGTGACCCACCAGCAGCAACCATCCAGTGACCCACCAGCAGCAACCATCCAGTGACCCACCATCAGCATCCTTCCAGTGATCCACCAGCAGCAACCATCCAGTGACCCACCAGTAGCAACCATCCAGTGACCCACCAGCAGAAACTATCCAGTGACCCACCAGCAGCAACCATCCAGTGACCCACCAGCAGTAACCTTCCAGTGAGACACCTGCAGCAACCTTCCAGTGACCCACCATCAGCATCCTTCCATTGACCCACCAGCAGCAACCATCCAGTGACCCACCAGCAGCAACCTTCCAGTGACCCACCAGCAGCAACCTTCCAGTGACCCACCAGCAGCAACCATCCAGTGACCCACCAGCAGCAACCTTCCAGTGACCCACCAGCAGCAACAATCCAGTGACCCACCAGCAGCAACCTTCCAGTGACCCACCAGCAGCAACCTTCCAGTGACCCACCAGCAGCAACCTTCCAGTGACCCACCAGCAGCAACCTTCCAGTGACCCACCAACAGCAACCATCCAGTGACCCACCAGCAGCAACCTTCCAGTGACCCACCAGCAGCAACCTTCCAGTGACCCACCAGCAGCAACAATCCAGTGACCAACCAGCAGCATCCTTCCAGTGACCCACCAGCAGCAACCTTCCAGTGACCCACCAGCAGCAACCTTCCAGTGACCCACCAGCAGCAACCTTCCAGTGACCCACCAACAGCAACCATCCAGTGACCCACCAGCAGCAACCTTCCAGTGACCCACCAGCAGCAACCTTCCAGTGACCCACCAGCAGCAACCTTCCAGTGACCCACCAGCAGCAACCTTCCAGTGACCCACCAGCAGCAACCTTCCAGTGACCTACCAGCAGCAACCTTCCAGTGACCCACCAGCAGCAACCATCCAGTGACCCACCAGCAGCAACCTTCCAGTGACCCACCAGCAGCAACCTTCCAGTGACCCACCAGCAGCAACCTTCCAGTGACCCACCAGCAGCAACCTTCCAGAGACCCACCAGCAGCAACCTTCCAGTGACACACCAGCAGCAACCTTCCAGTGACCCACCAGCAGCAACCATCCAGTGACCCACCAGCAACAACCTTCCAGTGACCCACCAGCAGCAACCATCCAGTGACCCACCAGCAGTTATCCAGTGACCCACCAGCAGCATCAATCCATTGACCCACCAGCAGTTATCCAGTGACCCACCAGCAACAGCCTTCCATTGACCCACCAGCAGCAACCATACAGTGACCCACCAGCAACAACCTTCCATTGACCCACCAGCAGCAACATACAGTGACCCACCAGCAGCTATCCAGTGACCCACCAGCAGCAACCTTCCATTGACCCACCAGCAGCTACCTTCCAGTGATCCACCAGCAGCAACCTTCCAGTGATCCACCAGCAGCAACCTTCCAGTGATCCACCAGCAGCAACCTTCCAGTGATCCACCAGCAGCAACCTTCCAGTGACCCACCAGCAGCAACCTTCCAGTGACCCACCACCAGAAGTTATCCAGTGACCCACCACCAGAAGCTATACCAGTGACCCACCAGCAGCAACCATCCAGGGACCCACCGCATCAACAATCCATTGACCCACCCAGCAGTAAACCATCCAGTGACCCCCCAGCAGCAACATCCAGTGACCCCCCAGCATTATCCAGTGACCCACCACAGCAACCTTCCAGTGACCCACCAGCAGCAACCCCCAGTGACCCACCAGCAGCAACCATCCAGTGACCCACCAGCAGCAACNACACCATGCTCTGCTCTGGGGCCATCGACACCGCGCTCTGCTCTGGGGGCCATCAACACTGCACTCTGCTCCGGCGCCATTGACAACACGCTCTGCTCTGTGGCCATTGACACAGCGATCTGCTCCGGGACATCCGACACCGCGCTCTGCTCTAGCGCCATCGACACCGCACTCTGCTCCGGGGCCATCGACACCGCGCTCTGCTCCGGGCCATCGACATCGCTCTCTGCTCCAGGGCCATCGACACTGCGCTCTGCTCCGGAGCCATCGACCCGCCTCTGCTCCGGGGCCATCGACACTGCGCTCTGCTCTAGCGCCATCGACACCGCATCTGCTCCGGGGCCATCGACACCGCACTCTGCTCCGGGGCCATCGACACTGTGCTCTGCTCCGGAGCCATCGATACCGCGCTCTGCTCCGGGGCCATCGACACCGCTCTCTGCTCCGGAGCCATCGACACCGTGCTCTGCTCCGGGCCATCGACAACGCTCTCTGCTCCGGGGCCATCGACACCGCGCTCTGCTCCGGGGCCATCGACACCGCTCTCTGCTCCGGGGCCATCGACACCGCTCTCTGCTCCGGGGCCATCGACACCGCACTCTGCTCCGGGGCCATCGACACCGCACTCTGCTCCGGGGCCATCGACACCGCTCTCTGCTCCGGCGCATCGACACCGCGCTCTGCTCCGGGGCCATCGACACCACACTCTGCTCCGGGCCATCGACACCGCTCTCTGCTCCGGGGCCATCGACACCGCTCTCTGCTCCGGCGCCATCGACACCGTGCTCTGCTCCGGAGCCATCGACACAGCGCTCTGCTCCGGAGCCATCGACACTGCACTCTGCTCCGGGGCCATCGACACCGCGCTCTGCTCCGGGGCCATCGACACCGTTCTCTGCTCCGGGGCCATCGACAACGCGCTCTGCTCCGGGGCCATCGACACCGCTTTCTGCTCCGGGGCCATCGACACTGCGCTCTGCTCCGGAGCCATCGACACCGCACTCTGCTCCGGGGCCATCGACACCGTGCTCTGCTCCGGGGCCATCGACACCGCGCTCTGCTCTGGGGCCATCGACACCGCGCTCTGCTCCAGAGCCATCGACACCGCGCTCTGCTCTGGGGCCATCGACACCGTGCTCTGCTCTGGGGCCATCGACACCGCACTCTGCTCCGGAGCCATCGACACTGCGCTCTGCTCTGGGGCCATCGACTCCGCGCTTGCTCTGGGGCCATCGACACTGCGCTCTGCTCCAGAGCCATCGACACCGCGCTCTGCTCCGGCGCCATCAACACTGTGCTCTGCTCCGGGCCATTGACACCACGCTCTGCTCTAGGGCCATTGACACCACGCTCTGCTCCAGGGCCATTGATACAGCACTCTGCTCGAGAGCCATCGACACTGCGCTCTGCTCTGGGGCCATTGACACTGCGCTCTGCTCCGGCGCCATTGACACCACGCTCTGCTCTGGGGCCAATGACACCACGCTCTGCTCCGGGGCCATTGACACTGCGCTCTGCTCCAGAGCCATCGACACTGCGCTCTGCTCTGGGGCCATTGACACTGCGCTCTGCTCCGGAGCCATCGACACCATGCTCTGCTCTGGGGCCATCGACACTGCGCTCTGCTCCGGCGCCATCGACACCATGCTCTGCTCCAGCGCCATCGACACCGCGCTCTGCTCCGGCGCCATCGACACCATGCTCTGCTCCAGCGCCATCGACACCGCGCTCTGCTCCGGCGCCATCAACACTGCGCTCTGCTCCGATGCCATTGACAACACGCTCTGCTCTGGGGCCATTGACACAGCGATCTGCTCCGGGGCCATCGACACCGCGCTCTGCTCTGGGGCCATCGACACCGTGCTCTGCTCTGGGGCCATCGACACAGCGCTCTGCTCCGGAGCCATCGGCACTGCACTCTGCTCCGGGGCCATCGACACCACGCTCTGCTCCGGGGCCATCGACACCGCTCTCTGCTCCGGGGCCATCGACACCGCGCTCTGCTCCGGGGCCATCGACACCGCTTTCTGCTCCGGGGCCATCGACACTGCGCTCTGCTCCGGAGCCATCGACACCGCACTCTGCTCCGGGGCCATCGACACCGTGCTCTGCTCCGGGGCCATCGACACCGCGCTCTGCTCTGGGGCCATCGACACCGCGCTCTGCTCCAGAGCCATCGACACCGCGCTCTGCTCTGGGGCCATCGACACCGTGCTCTGCTCTGGGGCCATCGACACCGCACTCTGCTCCGGAGCCATCGACACTGCGCTCTGCTCTGGGGCCATCGACTCCGCGCTCTGCTCTGGTTCCATCGACCCTGCGCTCTGCTCCAGAGCCATCGACACCGCGCTCTGCTCCGGCGCCATCAACACTGCGCTCTGCTCCGGCGCCATTGACACCACGCTCTGCTCTAGGGCCATTGACACCACGCTCTGCTCCGGGGCCATTGACACAGCACTCTGCTCGAGAGCCATCGACACTGCGCTCTGCTCTGGGGCCATTGACACTGCGCTCTGCTCCGGCGCCATTGACACCACGCTCTGCTCTGGGGCCATTGACATCACGCTCTGCTCTGGGGCCATTGACACTGCGCTCTGCTCCAGAGCCATCGACACTTCCATCTGCTCTGGGGCCATTGACACTGCACTCTGCTCCGGAGCCATCGACACCGCTCTCTGCTCCGGGGCCATCAACACCGCGCTCTGCTCCGGGGCCATCGACACCGCTCTCTGCTCCGGGGCCATCGACACTGCGCTCTGATCCGGAGCCATCGACACCGCACTCTGCTCCGGGGCCATCGACACCGCGCTCTGCTCCGGGGCCATCGACACCGCTCTCTGCTCCGGGGCCATCGACACCGCACTCTGCTCCGGGGCCATCGACACCACGCTCTGCTCCAGGGCCATCGACACCGTACTCTGCTCCGGGGCCATCGACACCGCGCTCTGCTCCGGGGCCATCGACACCGCTCTCTGCTCCGGGGCCATCGACACCGCGCTCTGTTCTGGGGTCATCGACACCGTGCTCTGGTCCAGGGCCATCGACACCGCGCTCTGCTCCGGGGCCATCGACACCGCTCTCTGCTCCGGGCCATCGATACCGCGCTCTGCTCTGGGCCATCGACACCGCGCTCTGGTCCAGGGCCATCGACACCGCGCTCTGGTCCAGGGCCATCGACACCGCGCTCTGGTCCAGGGCCATCGACACCGCGCTCTGGTCCAGGGCCATCGACACCGCGCTCTGGTCCAGGGCCATCGACACCGGGCTCACCACATTCTCATCCCTGTGAGCGGTAGTTTATTGTGCACCCCATACTCATCCTGTGAGTGGTAGTTTATTGTGCACCCCATACTCATCCTGTGAGTGGTAGTTTATTGTGCACCCCATACTCATACTGTGAGTGGTAGTTTATTGTGCACCCCATACTCATACTGTGAGTGGTAGTTTATTGTGCACTCCATACTCATCCTGAGCGGAATATTATTGTGCACCCCATACTCATCCTGAGCGGAATATTATTGTGCACCCCATACTCATCCTGTGAGAGATAGTTTATTGTGCACCCATACTCATCCTGTGAGAGATAGTTTATTGTGCACCCCATACTCATCCTGTGAGTGGTAGTTTATTGTGCACCCCATACTCATCCTGTGAGTGGTAGTTTATTGTGCACCCCATACTCATCCTGTGAGGTGTAGTTTATTGTGCACCCCATACTCATCCTGTGAGCGGTAGTTTATTGTGCACCCCATACTCATCCTGTGAGCGGTAGTTTATTGTGCACCCCATACTCATCCTGTGAGATGTAGTTTATTGTGCACCCCATACTCATCCTGTGAGCGGTAGTTTATTGTGCACCCCACAGCAGCACATTGCTGTGTGCTGCTGCTGACCTTTTTAATACAAACATATATCTATCCCATCGCAAATATTATATTGAATAAACCTCATGCTTTTTAATACCTGTACCAATAATATACAAATGCTTTTGACCTGCTGAGTCGTCGTGGTCGTCCTGCCGTCACAGTGAGGAGAGTCGTCATGGTCGTCCTGCCGTCACAGTGAGGAGAGTCGTCATGGTCGTCCTGCCGTCACAGTGAGGAGAGTCGTCATGGTCGTCCTGCCGTCACAGTGAGGAGAGTCGTCATGGTCGTCCTGCCGTCACAGTGAGGAGAGTCGTCGTGGTCGTCCTGCCGTCACAGTGAGGAGAGTCGTCATGGTCGTCCTGCCGTCACAGTGAGGAGAGTCGTCGTGGTCGTCCTGCCGTCACAGTGAGGAGAGTCGTCATGGTCGTCCTGCTGGCACAGTGAGGAGAGTCGTCATGGTCGTCCTGTCGTCACAGTGAGGAGAGTCGTCATGGTCGTCCTGCCGTCACAGTGAGGAGAGTCGTCATGGTCGTCCTGCTGGTACAGTGAGGAGAGTCGTCATGGTCGTCCTGCCGTCACAGTGAGGAGAGTCGTCATGGTCGTCCTGCTGGTACAGTGAGGAGAGTCGTCGTGGTCGTCCTGCTGGTACAGTGAGAAGAGTCGTCGTGGTCGTCCTGCTGGTACAGTGAGGAGAGTCGTCGTGGTCGTCCTGCTGGTACAGTGAGGAGAGTCGTCGTGGTCGTCCTGCTGGTACAGTGAGGAGAGTCGTCGTGGTCGTCCTGCCGTCACAGTGAGGAGAGTCGTCGTGGTCGTCCTGCCGTCACAGTGAGGAGAGTCGTCGTGGTCGTCCTGCTGGTACAGTGATGAGAGTCGTCATGGTCGTCCTGCCGTCACAGTGAGGAGAGTCGTCATGGTCGTCCTGCTGGTACAGTGAGGAGAGTCGTCATGGTCGTCCTGCTGGCACAGTGAGGAGAGTCGTCATGGTCGTCCTGCCGGTACAGTGAGGAGAGTCGTCATGGTCGTCCTGCTGGCACAGTGAGGAGAGTCGTCATGGTCGTCCTGCTGGTACAGTGAGGAGAGTCATCATGGTCGTCCTGCCGTCACAGTGAGGAGAGTCGTCATGGTCGTCCTGCCGTCACAGTGAGGAGAGTCGTCATGGTCGTCCTGCTGGCACAGTGAGGAGAGTCGTCATGGTCGTCCTGCCGGTACAGTGAGGAGAGTCGTCATGGTCGTCCTGCCGGTACAGTGAGGAGAGTCGTCATGGTCGTCCTGCTGGTACAGTGAGGAGAGTCGTCATGGTCGTCCTGCCGGTACAGTGAGGAGAGTCGTCATGGTCGTCCTGCCGGTACAGTGAGGAGAGTCGTCATGGTCGTCCTGCCGGTACAGTGAGGAGAGTCGTCATGGTCGTCCTGCTGGCACAGTGAGGAGAGTCGTCATGGTCGTCCTGCCGGTACAGTGAGGAGAGTCGTCATGGTCGTCCTGCCGGTACAGTGAGGAGAGTCGTCATGGTCGTCCTGCTGGTACAGTGAGGAGAGTCGTCATGGTCGTCCTGCCGTCACAGTGAGGAGAGTCGTCATGGTCGTCCTGCTGGTACAGTGAGGAGAGTCGTCATGGTCGTCCTGCTGGTACAGTGAGGAGAGTCGTCATTCACGTGTTCATATTCTCTAATAAATTAACAAAGATTCCTAAACACATTTTCACGTGTTACAATAATTTATTACAGAAAGATTAAAGGGACTGAACTTTAAGAGGTAATAATTTACTAAAAATAAAAATATTTCGAGAGAAAAGGTAAAGTTTAAGATGATAATGTATATGGTGGGGAAGACCTCTGCCTGTGGTGGGGAAGACTTCTCCCTGTGGTGGGGAAGACCTCTCCCTGTGGTGGGGAAGACTTCTCCCTGTGGTGGGGAAGACCTCTCCCTGTGGTGGGGAAGACCTCTCCCTGTGGTGGGGAAGACCTCTCCCTGTGGTGGGGAAGACCTCTCCCTGTGGTGGGGAAGACCTCTCCCTGTGGTGGGGAAGACCTCTCCCTGTGGTGGGGAAGACCTCTCCCTGTGGTGGGGAAGACCTCTCCCTGTGGTGGGGAAGACCTCTCCCTGTGGTGGGGAAGACCTCTCCCTGTGGTGGGGAAGACCTCTCCCTGTGGTGGGGAAGATCTCTCCCTGTGGTGGGGAAGACCTCTCCCTGTGGTGGGGAAGACCTCTCCCTGTGGTGGGGAATACCTCTCCCTGTGGTGGGGAAGACCTCTCCCTGTGGTGGGGAAGACCTCTCCCTGTGGTGGGGAAGACCTCTCCCTGTGGTGGGGAAGATCTCTCCCTGTGGTGGGGAAGACCTCTCCCTGTGGTGGGGAAGACCTCTCCCTGTGGTGGGGAAGACCTCTCCCTGTGGTGGGGAAGACCTCTCCCTGTTGTGGGGAAGACTTCTCCCTGTGGTGGGGAAGACCTCTCCCTGTGGTGGGGAAGACTTCTCCCTGTGGTGGGGAAGACCTCTCCCTGTGGTGGGGAAGACCTGTCCCTGTGGTGGGGAAGACCTCTCCCTGTTGTGGGGAAGACTTCTCCCTGTGGTGGGGAAGACCTCTCCCTGTTGTGGGGAAGACCTCTCCCTGTGGTGGGGAAGACCTCTCCCTGTGGTGGGGAAGACCTCTCCCTGTTGTGGGGATGACCTCTCCCTGTGGTGGGAAGACCTCTCCCTGTGGTGGGGAAGACTTCTCCCTGTGGTGGGGAAGACTTCTCCCTGTGGTGGGGAAGACTTCTCCCTTGGTGGGGGAAGACTTCTCTCTGTGGTGGGGAAGACTTCTCCCTGTGGTGGGGAAGACCTCTCCCTGTGGTGGGGAAGACTTCTCCCTGTGGTGGGGAAGACTTCTCCCTGTGGTGGGGAAGACCTCTCCCTGTGGTGGGGAAGACTTCTCCCTGTGGTGGGGAAGACTTCTCCCTGTGGTGGGGAAGACCTCTCCCTGTGGTGGGGAAGACTCTCCCTGTGGTGGGGAAGACCTCTCCCTGTGGTGGGGAAGATCTCTCCCTGTGGTGGGGAAGACCTTTCCCTGTGGTGGGGAAGACTTCTCCCTGTGGTGGGGAAGATCTCTCCCTGTGGTGGGGAAGACCTCCCTGTGGTGGGGAAGACCTCTCCCTGTGGTGGGGAAGACCTCTCTCCTGTGGTGGGGAAGACTTCTCCCTGTGGTGGGGAAGACTTCTCCCTGTGGTGGGGAAGACTTCCCTGTGGTGGGAAGATCTCTCCCTGTGGTGGGGGAAGACTTCTCCCTGTGGTGGGGAAGACTTCTCCCTGTGGTGGGGAAGATCTCTCCCTGTGGTGGGGAAGACCCTCCCTGTGGTGGGGAAGACCTCCCCCTGTGGTGGGGAAGACCCTTCCCTGTGGTGGGGAAGACTTCTCCCTGTGGTGGGGAAGACCCTTCCCTGTGGTGGGGAAGACTTCTCCCTGTGGTGGGGAAGACCTTCCCTGTGGTGGGGAAGACTT
>WNGS01161620.1:34958-44959 GCA_020271785.1 Procambarus virginalis | reverse complement strand
CATCTCTGCTGAGTGTCCACGAAGACGTGAAGAAATACAGAAAATGACCGAAGCCAGGCAAGCCAACACCACACGACGTGAACCATCAACATTCAACGTGCAAGCCGCCAACTTTCCTCTGCTTCCGGGAGGGGGCGGAGCTACTGCACAGACTGCACCCCATTGGGGCCCTGGGTCCCAGTCAGCCAACCAATCATCGACGCAGCAGCGACAGCCACAACTTCACTCTGCTGAATCAACAAGCCAGCCCTCACCTCACCAGATGCTGCTCCCTAACAGGAATCACAATGTCATAATGGGACTCATCTGCACTGCTGAAATGATTGCAGGTACGAACACCAAGGAATTTGTACGAATTCTAAACATCATGTACGCTGACAACGGTTTACCAACATTTACTGTTCGTGACGAACTCTTCACAACAACAGCCACAGCCTCAGCCAACGCCAAGACTTCAGCAACAAATAGCACTTCTGCTCTTAACATCACCATCTCTTCAACTGCACTGGCAGGAATCCTGTCTGCTGACGCCCACCTGTGCACCCTGCTACAGATCCTGCAATATCCTTGCACACTGCTACTCCAGACGAACCACCTATTTCTCCAGTGGTACCCGAGACTACACCAACTTTGCCAGAAACTACACCAGCAGCACCTGAGACTACACCAACTTCGCCAGAAACTACACCAGCAGCACCTGAGACTACACCAGCTTCACAGGTACCTACACCTGATGCTTCTGCAAACCAACAGTTGTCTTCCGATGATGACTACTGCCTCGATTGACGTTGAAACACAATCACCATCTCCAGCAACAGAGGAGTCTCCAAGAGTCTCTGCACTATATGATCAATGTGAAAAAAATATATATGGATCTCCCAAATACAGACGCCTCTCCAGTAAAATACTCAACACAAGGTATGCAGAATGCCTGCTGAATGATCCAGACTCAAAGTACATCCTAAGGAACGAAGTAATTCTAAATGAATGCGACGAAACCACATTGTCAAAGGACCTTTTCCCACCAGACTACGCCGAGTACAAGAAAAATCATCAAATGATTACTCGAAGCAAGAACAAATAGAAGCAAGAAAGAAGAAAGAAGAAGCACCACCACATTGAAGCAAGAAGAAAGAAGAAAAGAAGAAGAATGAAGAAAAAAGAAGAATGAAGAATGAAGACACCACCTAAAGACAGATTGTGTCTACCTTGAATGTAGAAGAACTGCCACTGCCGCCTTCCAAACCCGTCTCCCAGCCTAGCCATTTGTTGGGTTGTCTGCAGCATCGACATACTGACACGCAGCTGGGTTAAGCCCTGGCACTTTTCAACTTCAGCACTTCCTCTCACCGACTTCTCTTCAGCTGTCCCCACTTCAAGGCTCGCCCCATGGGCATCTTCTCCTGTATATTATTGTATTGTATTGTCTTGTGTTCGGTCTCTCTGTGTCTGGGTGTTGTGTTCACTTCTACCCTCGTGGGCTCCGTTCTCCTCCTCCTCCCTTATCTTAGAGAATCAAGGTTGAATAAGGTAAGTATAATACCGAGTGTCCATGTTCTGGCACATTTGTCTAATATTCTGGTGTAGCCTAAGCTGGTGCTTTTATCCCTAAGATTACTCTAGGATGTTTTAGTGAAACCAAGTGTACTCAAGTGGTACGAGGCTACCTAGAGCCATTACTAGTGTCCTTCCAAGTAGTCTTTACCCAAGTTGCAACTGTAAACCTTGCATCCTGTCTATGTGGACCAAGGTGTTTAACGGGAGGTAGAGTGGTAAAGAGAATTATTGTGTTAATGTATATGGGGGGTTATTAGAGGGATTAATAAATAAGTTAGTTTATGAGAAGTATCAATTCATCCTGTTGAAGTCGTGTAGATGATTAGCTACTAGACAGCAGACCTGTAATTTAAAACATAGAATCATTAATAGGAACCTTAGTTCCTTGGGGGCCGGGCCTATCTATCCCACTATTTTTGATACATCATGACTATTGGCCCTTCTCAGTATAACCACATACCCTCCATAATATACGCATTTCCATATGTTGACGTAGTGTGTCGGTGACGTGGTTGATTTGACAAGAGTGTACACGAAGTATTTTCAGGTTAGTTCATTGTTGTTGATGACCTGGCCAGTGGGTCGAGATTGTGTGTGTGTGTATACACCTGTCAGGTGGTGGGTCAAGGAGACCTACTGCAAAGTGGTGTTTGTCAGATATTAAGTAACACTCTTGGTTGGGGCTGTGTATTAGTAAGTTATTGAATAAATATTGTTATTCTGTTTACACAGGCCTTTATGTCATTCCCTCATTCTGCAGTACTGCCCCCAATTATTACCTTACTTACAATTGTCCTGAAGAGGCACTTGAGCAGGTTCAGGCTCCAGCCCCTATTCCCAATGACTGCATATCAAATTCGGTGTGAGGGCCCGTCCTCTACCTTCTTTATTCGCTGCAAGCGAGTTGCAGAGAGAACAACCCAGTGAGAGAAGGACTTCTGGTGCATCGTGGAGGGGAAGACCACTGTGATCTTCACCCTTCTCCTGTACTACAGGACCTTCGGCGGTTGTTCTCGCCTCTCTCTCCCCTTTCGGATTGCTCATTCGACGCATCTGGCTTCCCTGCATGGAGTCTGGGTGTGTGGTTACTGTTGACCCGCAAGGATATTCTCACATCTGGCCTCCCTGCATGGAGTCGGGTGTGTGGTTACAGTCGACCCGCAAGGATATTCTCACATCTGGCCTCCCTGCATGGAGTCTGGGTGTGTGGTTACAGTCGACCCCCAAGGATATTCTCACATCTGGCCTCCCTGCATGGAGTCTGGGTGTGTGGTTACAGTCGACCCGCAAGGATATTCTCACATCTGGCATACCCATTTGGGACTAAGGCACTTAACAGTAAAAAAGCTCCAGTCATTGTCAGGTGGAGGAAACGGTAATCTCTCATGATATTAGAAGCAAGCTCCAGACCCAACAGTGTCGTCAGAGAGCTCCGCGCGTCTATCTCCAGGTTATCTTGAGGTGATTTAAGGGCTTAGTGTCCCCGCGGCCCGGTCCTCGACCACGCCTCATTTTTGTTACATATCTCCAGGAAGCGGCCCGTAGCAGCTGTCTAGCTCCCATGAACCTATTTACTGCTAGGTGAACAGGTACATCGGGGTGAAAGAAATTCTGCCCATTTGTTTCTGCCTTCGGAGGGGATCAAAACCTGAACCTTAGGACTACGAATCCTAAACGCTGTCCACTCAGCCGTCATGCCCCCCCATGTCAGGCAGGTCTATGCTCCACTCTGCCTCTTATGTGCAGTACGTCACTGAATTCACATCAGAAGTCTATAGTGGAGCTTTAACTCTAGCAGAATTGTTTACAAACAGATCAGCCGAGACTCATTATTTTGATACGCCAAATAAGTTATGAGAGATCCCCTGGAGAGTAAGTCTTAATTAAGCATGTGCGCGCGACTACCATGTACCAGGGAGCAGCGGGTGATGAGAAAGATTTAATAGCACCTGGGAAGAAAAGCCCAGGAGCTAGAGTTCGATAACCATCGTAAAGTGGAGAATAACAGTGGCAGAGAACCTTCAGTACACCACTCGACACACTGTCGTCCAGGGAGTAAACAGTGGCACCCTCGGCGGTCCGCACACTTCAACTGTTCCATCTCCCACATGGCCGTCAGACGAGATGTGGAAGAATCTTGCCCACGTATTAAGAAACCCTTAAGCTCGCGAACAATTTTCTGGATTATAGACAATTCAGCACATCCGCCAGAAGAATGGTTGACACTTGTGGACAACCTGTGGAGGCTCATGAAGACAGCTGTGGTAGCCTGATCTTGCAAGCTGAGGTATCGGTGTGTGGACCTTTGAGCTATGTGGACCAACAATACTAAGGCCTAAGATACCAAAGAGCAGCAGCCCGACCTCCTAAGATTTCCGAAAGTCAAGAAAACGGTCAATTTAAAGTGTCCTCTCCTACCCTACCAGAGGACCCAGACAGAAAATGGGACACTACGTCACTTTCGAAAACCGCTTCCATTATTTAGTACGACAATTTTTGGCCTTTGGTAACGCATACAAGCGAAAAGCGACGTTCTTTGTTGGAGGAGAGGTGGTTAGGTTGGAGGAGAGGTTGGTTAGGTTGGAGGAGAGGTTGGTTAGGTTGGAGGAGAGGTTGGTTAGGTTGAAGGAGAGGTTGGTTAGGTTGGAGGAGAGGTTGGTTAGGTTGGAGGAGAGGTTGGTTAGGTTGGAGGAGAGGTTGGTTAGGTTGAGGAGAGGTTGGTTAGGTTGGAGGACAGGTTGGTGAGGACTGTCTAGCAAACAACCGCAGGGAAGGTAACTATCAGGAGAAAGAGTGAAACCATTACAGCTATATGGCACTGGGAAGGGAGTGCCATAAGGATTTGGGATGGGACGGGGGAGACGAATGATGACCAATTACTTGTGGATTGAACACCTACCTGCATGCTGCAAGACCATCACTATACCGTCCACCCCCAAGTGGTTGGACATCTGGGAATTGGATCACAGTAGGTAGTCGTAGATAGTGACTAGAGCCATGTAATTGTTAAGGCCTTTCATTTACACGTTGAGGCGGTCAAACGCTCTCCAGAGACCGCCACACCGGCAGTTTAATCTTTTTTGTTCACTTTGAGGAATGTGTGTATATGTATGTATTAACACGATGTCCTGAACGGGGTGAGAATAGCTTGAGCTACCTCATCCCTTTGTGTGTATTTTACATCAATAAACTTATTTAAATTTCTATTTCAGTTGCATCAATTAGGGACGCCTGGTGTCCCCCGGACACTTGGCAGCTAAATTGTGGGTGAAAATTGGCACTCGCACTCATTAACCTCTCTCACGAGACCCTGGCATCGTGTGCCAGACCACACTGGACGGTGTGACTACTAAACTTAAACAAAACCAGACAAAATGATACCCTGACTGACCAAACTAAAATGTAAAGGTATTACAGTCGTTGATCAAATGAACAAAGATAAACAAAAACTATGATAGGCACAAGTGGGAAACATGAGGAGGAAGAGCAGCAGCAGCAGCAGCCTTCTCCAGCTGCTCTCCATACATCCCGAGGACACCCAATTATTCATCATTACCTTCTACATTAATTATAAAATCGATTACCGGGAGTAACATGTGTAAAAATCCGCTGCTTGAAGGTTACCTCAAGAGGCTCATTGTTTATGACCGTGTGCGCGCGTGTTCCTCCATGTGTGGTAATGGAGGTTGAGCTTCAGCTCCACATGCGCCATGTGCTCTAGACGAGTACCTCGTGCCTACAACCGCCCCCTCCCTCCTAGTTAGAGTAAGTTTATTGAGAAAAAGAAGTACATCTCAAAAGGATAGAGTAGCTTAGACTATTTCTACCCTCGTCTATATAAGGTCCCTCAATGGGCTCACAAACCCATACAGTACACAATTATTAATTATATTCTATATGTCACATTCCAATGGTAATCATATGGCATACTGTGAGATCTCATTGATTATGCTGCCCCTGTCATGTCTTGTGTTGGTGAAGGCAGACTAAACAACTTGGAGAAGGTACAAAATGAAGCCATGAGAATAATACCAAAAATATTTTCATGACCCAAGAAGTAATATCACTGAGATGCCTATAATCTTCTGAATCTGAGCGTGTATCTTAATCCTGATAAAACTGTTCACTATATTCCCCCTTGGAAAGATGTGCAGGTCTCTCTGCATTATACCCATATCAGTGTAAAACAAATTTACAACACAAACTATGAGATGTATAACATTAGCAGCTATTGACAATCATCAAAATCTCAAACCAACTGAATCCTATGCCTTTACTGATGGCTCTGTGCAGTTAGGCAGTGGTAGAACAAGTTGTGTATGTGCCGGATACAAAGGGAATAAAATGATCATATCTGGTACTCAGATTGAACAACTGGGCAAGCACGACACAGACTGAACTATTGGGTATTTATCTAGCTACTGAGTACGTTAAGAGAGCCAGGGTTCACTTGCAACATGAAGCAATCATAAACAATCTGAAAAACTCTGCACAGATACGCGACGGAACCGATGTCAGTATCCCAAGAGTGGGCTTCAAGGTGTATAACCCGAAGAATGATATCTTTTCTACAGACATGTCAATATCAAACAGCCACTTGAATAATACCTTGCATTGTTTGGATAATACCAAATACCAATACCCTGGTAATAATACCAATATCCTGGTAATAATACCAATACCCTGGTAATAATACCAATACCCTGGTAATAATACCAATACCCTGGTAATAATACCAATACCCTGGTAATAATACCAATACCCTGGTAATAATACCAATACCCTGGTAATAATACCAATACCCTGGTAATAATACCAATACCCTGGTAATAATACCAATACCCTGGTAATAATACCAATACCCTGGTAATAATACCAATACCCTGGTAATAATACCAATACCCTGCTTATTTGTCCTAAGGACATATATAGTCATTTGGATAAAGATAAAACAAACAAAAAATCTAGACGACTAAGACGACAACAAAGCTTGTAATTATAACAAATTATGCAATTATTACAAATATTATGTATTTGTTTTTAAAGTAATGAGAACCGTTAGTTCGATGACCATTACTAAAACTGAATTTCTCTCCATTCAGTATTTTCATAAACACAATTTTTATATTGTACACATGTTATACAAATTGTATCTTATATCATTAATAAATTTTATTGTATATATACCAGAAATCTTATTTTCCAATTTTTGGGAAATTTCATCTTCTATCTTATTTTTCCAATTGGGTGTAATAATGTTTACACAAAATCACCGATATAGTAAGAGTGACTCCTTCCTTTATAATACATATTTATTTATAACTGGATCATTTTACACTTATAATTGTGAAATATTTCCCATTGTAACAATTAACTACTTAAAACACACTTCTAATAATATACCACCTTGAAGATTTTTAGCTTTTAAGATTAAATACGAATTAATATTTAAATTTAGGTATTTTATGGATTATTCCCGTTATTTAAATATGAATTATTCGTTTAATATTAGCCATATCTGTGACGTCACCGCGAGGATTGAGTAATAACTATTTCTTAGGCCTCGTAATTGAGGAATTCTAACACATTATATATTAAACAAATCAATATATTCAGTTCTGATTCAAATACAACAGCCAACTCCCAGTTTTATAACGATTAGTTCTCACATGAACGGCAGCGTGCGTGTGGGGCCATATTGGTTTGGACGGTCATGAGAACTTGATGGTTAGGACGGCCAATCCTTATCAAAGTGATGAGGATTTTTGTTTAAAGAAATATTAATTTTAAAGTTTGGATATGACATAAGTATGATTTCTCTGATCATGGAAGCTCATAATGATTACATCCTTAAATGTAAGTATGAATTTCTTCTCTGCTGTGAATATAGTTTGTCATTCACACCTTTATTTCAAACAGTGAATCTGTCATAAACATAATTTAAATAAAAGCAATTATATGGAATTGATATATGGAACATTTTTCAAGTTTAAAATATGTTCAGATATGTAATTGTCAGAGGGGGGGAGACAGAGAGGAGTGGGGGAGACAGAGAAGAGGGGGGAGACAGAGAGAGGGGGGGAGACACAGACAGAGGGGGGGAGACAGAGAGAGGGGGAGACAGAGAGAGGGGGGAGGGAGACAGAGAGAGGGGGTGGGAGACAGAGAGAGGGGTGGGAGACAGGACAGAGGGGGGCGGGACAGAGAGGAGGGGGGGAGAAGACAGACAGAGGGGGAGAGGAGACAGTAGAGAGGGGGGCGAGACAGACAGATGGGTGGGAGGACAGAGTGGGGGAGACAGACAAGGGGGGAGGCAGACAGAGGGGGGGAGACAGAAGAGATGGGGGGAAGAGGACAGACAGAGGGGGGGAGGACAGCAGGAGAGAGGGGGGGAGACAGAGAAGAGGGGGGAGAGTGAGAAAAAGGGAAAAAAAAAACGAGGGAGAAAAAGAGAGAGACAGACAGACCGGGGGGGAGACAGAGAGAAGGGGGGGAGACAGACAGAGGAGGGGGGGGAGACAGACAGAAGGTGGGGAGACCAGAGAGAGGGGGGGAGACAGGACAGAGGGGGGAGACAGAATGAGAAGGGGGGGGAGGACAGACAGAGGGGGGGACGACAGAGGAGTGGGGGAGGAGACAGACAGAGGGGGGGGAGACAGAGGGGGGAAGAGAGACAGCCAGAGGGTGGGGCAGACAGAGGGGGGGAGAGACAGAGACAGAGAGAGGGGGTGAGACAGGACAGAGGGGGGGAAGACAGAGAGAGGGGGGGAGGACAGACAGAGTGTGGGGAGACAGAGAGGAGGGGGGGAGACAGACATGAGGGGGGCAGGACAGAGGGGGAGGAGGACAGAGAGAGGGGGGAGACAGAGAGAGGGTGGGAGAGACAGAGGCGTGCGGGCGACAGGAGAGAGGGGGGGAGGACATGAGAGAGGGGGGGAGACAGACAGAGGGTGGGAGACAGACAGGAGGGGGGGGAGCCAGAGAAGAAGGGGGGGAGACAGACAGAGGGGGGGGACAGAGAGAGAGGGGGGAAGACAGACAGAAGGGGGGGAGAGCAGTAGAGAGGGGGTAGACAGACAGAGGGGGGGTAGACAGAGAGAGGGGGGAGGAACGACAGGAGAGGGGGAGACAGGGAACAGAGGAGGGGTGGTGGAGAACACGAGAGAGGGGGGCAGACACGACAGAGGGGGGGAGACAGACAGAGGGGGGGAGACAAGACAGCGTGCTAGGGAGCGACAGAACAGAGGGGGGGAGGAGCAGACAAGAGGGGGGTGCAGGTACTAGAAGAAGCGGAGGGAGACAGAGAGAGGGGGGGAGACCGACAGAGGGGGGGAGGACAGGATGAGAGGGGGGAGACAGAGACAGGGGGAGCCGACAGAGGGGGGAGCCAGACCGAGGGGGGAGCAGAGATGGGGGGGAGACAGAGCAGAGGGGGGGAGGAACGAGAGAGGGGGGGAGACAGACAGAGGGGGGGTGAGGGGGGGGGGGGGGGGGGGGGGGGGGGGGAGACAGAGCAGAGGAGGGTGGAGACAGAGCAGAGGGGGGGGAGACAGACAGAGGGGTGGAGACAGAGAGGAGGGGGGAGACGAGAAGGGAGGGAGCCAGACCGAGAGGGGGGGAGACAGCGGAGAGGGGGGAAGACAGACAGAGGGGGGGAGACAGGAGAGGGGGAGGACAGACAGAGAGAGGGGGGGAGACATACAGAGGGGGGAGAGAGAGACAGGGGGAGGGAGACAGAGAGAGGGGGGGAGACAGACAGAGGGGGGGAGACAGAGAGAGGGGGGGAGACAGAGAGAGGGGGGAGACAGACAGAGGGGGAGGGCGTAGGGGGAGACAGAGAGAGGGGGGGAGAGAGACAGCAGGGGGGAGACAGAGAGCGGGGAGAGACAGACAGAGGGGGGGGAGACAGACAGAGGGCGGGAGACCAGACCAGAGGGGGGGAGACAGAGAGAGGGGGGGAGACAGAGAGAGGGTGGGGAGACAGACAGAGGTGGGAGACAGAGAGAGGGGGGGAGACAGACAGAGGGGGGAGAAGACAGAGGGGGGGAGACAGAGAGGAGGGGGGGGAGGACAGATGTGTGGTGTGGGTGTACTGAAGGGGGGGGGAGAGGGAGGGGTGGCGAGGTGTGTGTGAAGGGATTTAGTGGGAAGGTGAGGCCGTGTGTGGTGTGTCCGTGTTGTGTGTGTCCGTGTGTGTGTGTCCGTGTGTGTCCGTGTGTGTGTCCGCGTTGTTGTTTGTCTCACCTAGTTGTTACTCAACTAGTTGTGCTGCGGGGGTTGAGCTCTGGCCTCTTTGGTCCCGCCTCTCAACGTCAATCAAACAGGTGTACAGTTTCCTGAGCCTAATGGGCTCTATCATATCCACACTTGAAACTGTGTATGGATAGTCAGCCTCCACCACATCGCATTCCTGAATGCATTCCATTTGTCAACACTCGACACTA
>WNGS01161620.1:17020-34933 GCA_020271785.1 Procambarus virginalis | reverse complement strand
GACACTAAAAAAGTTCTTTCTAATATCTCTGTGGCTCATTTGGGCACTCAGCTTCCACCTGTCTCCCCCACCTGTGTGTCCGCGTGTGTGCGTGTGCGCGTGTGCGCGCGCGCGTGTGTGTGTGTGTGTGTGTGTGTGTGTGTGTGTGTGTGGTGTGTGTGTGTGTGTGTGTGTGTGTGTAGTGTGTGGTGTGTGTGTGTTGAGTGCGGGGGTGTTCATGTATAGGAGGGGGGGTCTTGGGACAGGGTAGCGTGGGAAGGTGGGGGGAGGATGGGTAGTCTAGGGAGGATGTGTGTGTGTGTGTGTGTGTGTGTGTGTGTGTGTGTGTGTGTGTGTGTGTGTGTGTGTGTGTGTGTGTGTGTGTGGGCGGGCGGGCGGGCGGAGAAAAAATAGTAGTAGTAGTAGTAGTAGTAGTAGTAGTAGTAGTAGTAGTAGTAAACAGTTGATTGACAGTTGTGAGGCGGGCTAAAAGTGCAGAGCTCAACCCCCGCAAGCACAACTAGGAGAATACACACAACTAGCCTACCGCCAACCTCACCCTTCACGCCCGAGACTGACCATCCATCCCCACCCTCCCGATTGCCCTCTTTCCTCTCTCCTTTATTCTCCCCTCTCCCTCACTCTCCCTCTATATTCCTCTCTACCATATTCTGCCTCACCCTCCATCTCTCCCCCTCCTCTGGAGGGAATGGAGGACTAAGAACAAAGCTGCAGTGTCAGGTATATTAAAGGAGATAGGAATCGAAGAGGCCGAACGAGACATAGAACAGTTTTTCTGGATTGACCATTACAAGAAAGAGTGATCAAGGTAGTATTCAGGACAGAGGACATCATATTAAAGAAGAGCAAACTGACAAATGCAGGGAATTACAGAGACGTATACCTTCAGAGTGGCATGGCCAGCGACGAGATAATAAGGGCAGCAGATGCAAGGAAAAGGTATAGAGGAGGGAAAGGAGCCAGGGAACCTCAGCCTCCAACCCAGCAATCCTAGAGGGTAGTGGGGAACCCCAATCCAGCAATTTAGGAACCCCAGAGGGGACTGCAACACCCCAGCCCACCCCCTGCACAAATCCTTCTTTGCCCCTGCACAATGCTCACCATATCACCCAAATCCTCCCTCCCCCCTTACCCCAAGTATTCCCTGCTTTCCCATCCCCTGGTCTTCTTCCTGCCCCAGGCAAGACTTCCTGCCCATGGTAAGCAATACCCATGGATCAACTTCCTACACTTGTGGGGAGGAAGGGTGAAAATGGATATAGGAAAGTGAGTTTCAAGGTAATGTACTCAAAACATCGATGGAATTACCAATAAAGCAAGTGAACTGGCAGAAAGGGCGCAAGAAGAAAACCCAGATGTAATAGGACTCACAGAAACAAAGTTGTCAAGAGTCATAACAGACAGCACTGATGTAGTCTATATGAATAGACTTATGTCTATTCATATAGACATGGACCATGGACTACTATTCACGGTTATGTGAATAATAGTCCTTAGGAATGAGTTTGCAAAGGACTACTATATAATAAGGAAAGAGAGGGAAGGGAGAGGAAGTGGAGTGGCATGCTGATAAGGAAGGACTGGAGTTTTGATGAGATGGAAATTCCGGGCTGTGACGGGTTCAGAGATTACATAACACGAACTATAACAATGGGTGGACCCAAGATAATAGTGATAATAGTGGCAGTCATTTACAACCCTCCCCTAAATGACAGAAGACCCAGACAGGAGTTTGATAGAAACATGGCAACCAATAATATAACAGAGAGCATCTTCAGTTACCTGCAGGAATGGCTCAAGACTTAATCATGGGCGATTTCAACCAAAGAAAAATAGTTCGGAGAATGGGGACCTACACAGAGGTGCTGATGCATGGAGAGCTAAACTCTTGGAAGTGGCAACAAAGAACTTTGAGCCAGCACGTCAGGGAACAGACAAGAATAAGTGGCAATGACGAACCAGCTAGACTCGACCTGATATTCACCCTGAATGAGTCAGAAATATGGGATGTCAATATTGAAGCCCCCATAGAAATGAGTGACAACAGTTTATGGACATTTGAGTACTTGGTGGAGGTAGGGATAACCTACCCAAAGATGGAATCGGAAGGGAACAGACTAAATTACCGAAGAAAAAAAATATGACGAGATGACCTTCCTAAGGGGAATACCATGGGAAACAGAACTTAGAGACAAGACTGTACAGGATACGATGGATTATGTCACCCAGATGTGCCAGGAAGCTGCAGACAGGCTTATCCAGGTCCAAAAGAAGGAAAACGAAAAGAAACAATATATGGTTCAACCAGGAATGCAAGGTAGCAAAGCAACCGAGTAAAACAACATGGAGAAACTACAGAAATAACCAAACACCAGAGAGCAGGCAGAGATACCAGAGGGCCAGAAATGAGTACCTCAAAGTGAGGAGGGAAGCAGAGAGACAGTATGAAAATGACATTGCGAGTAAAGACAAGACCAACCAAAACTGCTCCACAGCCACTTGAGGAAAACAACAGTGAAGGAACAAGTGATGAAACTGAGAAAAGGGGAGAACAGATACACGGAATGACAAGAAGGAGTGTGAAGAACTCAACAGGAGATTCCAGAAGGTCTTCACAAAAGATCAAGTAGAAGCCACTGCACTAAATGAGGCGGCGGCAAACCAAGCGACCTTGGAGGATTTTGACCTTACCAGTGATGAGGTCAAAAGGAATCTGCCGGTACAGAATGTGACGAAGGCTGTTGGCCCTGACAATCATGGATGCTAAAAAAAGGTGCACAAACACTAGTGTGTCACTCTCTACGGTGTATAACAGGTCACTGGAAACAGGAGACCTACCGGAAAGTTGAAAGACAGCTAACGTAGTTCCAATATACAAGAAGGGTGACAGGCAAGAGGCCCTGAACTACAGGCCAGTTTCCCTAACTTGTATACCATGCAAGATGATGTAGAAGATCGTGAAGAAAAGGCTCGTAGAGCATCTGGAGGGAAATATCTTTGTAACACACCACCAACATGGGTTCAGAGATGGTAAATGGTGCCTCACAGGTTTTTTAGAATTCTATGACCAGGTAACAAAAATTAGGCAAGAAAGAGAAGGGTGGGCAGGCTGAATTTTCTTGGATTGTCAGAAAACCTTTGACACAGTACCCCATAAAAGGCTGTTTAAAAAGTTGGAGCAACAGGCAGGAGTAAAAGGGAGGGTGCTCCTGTGGATAAGGGAGAATTTAAGCAACAAGAAATAGCGAGTAACTGTGAGGGGAGACATCAGAGTGGCGACAAGTTACCAGCTGAGTCCCACAAGGCTCAGTACTTGAACCCATCCTGTTTCTTATACATGTAAACGATCTTCCGGAGGGTATAGACTCATTCCTCTCAATTTTTGCATTATCATGAAACATTATGAGAAGAATCAAGACAGATGAAGATAGACAGACTACAGGATGACCTGGACAAACTGGAGGAATGGTCTAGAAAATGGCTGCTAAAACTCAACTCAGGAAAGTGTAAAGTAATGAAATTAGGCGAAGGGAGCAGAAGGCTTAACACAAGGAACCATCTGGGAGGCGAAATCCTGCAAGAGTCAAATAGAGAAAGATCTGGGGTTGATATCACACCGAACCTGTCCCCAGAGGCCCACATCAAAAGGATATCATCAACGGCATATGCTAGATTAGCCAACATAAGAACTGCCATTAGAAACTTGTGTAAGGAATCGTTCAGGACCCTGTATACCACTTATGTCAGACTAATCCTGGAATATGCAGCTCGAGCCTGGAGTCCATACCTAGTTAAACACAAGACAAAGTTAGAGAAGATTCAGCAGTATGCCACCAGACTCGTCCCGGAAATGAGAGGAATGAGCTACGAGGAAAGGCTAAAGGAGTTGAACATCACGTCCCTGGAAAAAAAGAAGAGTAAGGGGGAGACATGATAACCACCTAAACAAATCTCAGGGGAATTGACAGGGCGGACAAAGACAAACTCTTCAGCACGGGTGGAACACGAACAAGGGGACACAGGTGGAAACTTAGTACCCAGATGAGCCACAAATACGTTAGAAAGAATTTTTTCAGTGTCAGTAGTTAATAAATAGAACGCACTATGAAGTGATGTGGTGGAGGCTGACTTCATACACAGTTTCAAATGTAGGTATGACAGAGCCCAGTAGGCTCAGGAATCTGTACACCAGTTGATTGACAGTCGAGAGGCGGGACCGAAGAGACAAAGCTCAACCCCCGCAAGCACAACTAGGTGAGTACAACTAGGTGAGTATACACACACACACACGTATGTCGAGGACGCCTACGATGACGCTTATGGTGACAACGACTACAGTGACGACGACGCTTATGGTGACAACGACTACCGTGACGACGACGCCTACGGCAGCGAGGTTTATAAAGAATAAGAAAATTTGAATTTATTAAGTTTTCAAATCACACACACACACACACACGTACGTGTATGCAGAGGACGCGTACGGTGACAACGATGCCGCCCACGGCGACAACGGAGCCGCCTACGGTGACAACGACGCTATCAGCTTCCTTCCTTCACAATCCTTTGTTGTGATCATGTACACACCTGTCGCTACTCCTGTCTTGCCTCCCCTGTACACTCCTGAGGTAATGTGGCGATGCAACCTAGTGGGCTGGATGGCAGAGTCCCAGTTATCGTCTTCCCCCATCGCTTACTTTTTACGCTACTGATCACAGTACTCACAAGCCAATTGTGACCTTGTACAACCCTTATGCGTTTTGTATCTCCTACTCGGTACTGTGTAATAACCCACCATGTTCCAACGTGCATAGTCCAGAGGGAATTGGTCGTTCAAAATGTTCAATAGACATCATTAAGCACAAATCTCTCGTTAAATGAGGCAAATTAAAGGGATAAAATTCGCATACAAATCTGTGAAGATGGAAAGAAAAAGGTATTGGAAAAGCAGGATGTCCCAGCTGTGTTACCGAGTGTTGTACCAGAGCCCCGTAGTGGGACTGATGGTGACCACTTCCAGTCCGTCCATGCTCCCACACGCTCTAGTGGGGGGGGGGGGGAAGCTACAGACAAATTTTCTCCCACCGCACCAACATCCGCTTGGAGCCGATCAAGGGAATGCTGGTCCAAGCCTGGTGTTAGATGATACTGCTACCATTTGCCTTTGTGGGTTACTGGTGTCCACTGAGGGTGACCAGACTGAATCGAGAATTCCATCTTACATGCACCTGAACTCAAACATCAAAACTATTAGCGTATGTCCTAGGTCTCTTTGACATATGCTATCTTAAGATAGCATATGTCAAAGGGATGATAGGATGATTTCTGCGGATGGAAATCCTGGGGAATAGAAGATTGCAGTGATGCCGGGTCATTTTAAAATGATGCCTTACTAAATGCCTTTATGTATGAGTATATCTAAAGAAAGCGTCAGTGGATAGATCATGTGATTTATTACACATCATAAAGTGAGGGAAAATACACACAAAGGGATGAGCTACCTCATCCTTTTGTGTGTATTTTACCTCAAACTTATTATATAAAATTTAAATAAGATCAATTAATGATCAAGATGAGAATACAGGGAAGTGTGCAACCACTGTGGAGTCGGGCAGGTTTGAGGAAGATTACTGCCTTTCAGTAAATATATTTAGAGTACTGTTCTGTATTATCTAGCTTAACCAGATGCCACTTGTAGCAAGTACTGGTAAATTGTTCGAGTGACAGTGATTAATGTAACTGTTGGTGTTTACTTAACGTTAATTACTTGAGCAATTAATTGTATCCAATTGATGGTCGTCCACGTGACGTGTTAATGCAATTGATTTAATGTCTGACATTGTTGTTAAAGTAATTTACTTGTGTTGTTGTATGTCTTAGTGGCATTGAGTAAAGTAACATAAATTACTTTTGGGTGTGTTATTGCGGTGATTGTCTTTGTGACATTGTAGTGTATGCTGTTACAACCCTGGGTTCTTAGTTGGAAACCAGAGGTCAAATTGAGCTCTAAATAATTACTATACATTAATTGATAGGATTGGATCATGTGAGAAGGATATTTAATTAACAATAACATTTACATTCATGGAGCCTGAATTCCTAGGTCCCCCTTTGGTTCCGTCTTCCTTGCCAGACGTAAGATGAATCTTGTTTCTCAGAGCATTCAGACTCTGAGCTTGTTGATTATTAAATATAATATTGAACTAGTTATCAGCTATTCTTGGAAGTGTTAAAGTAACTAATAATAAATGTCGGTGAAGACTTATGTTTATGGCTGTATGATTAGCTAGGCTCGCTTCCCGGCAGCATATTTAAGAGAGCGGAGGAGGCTGTGTTCGCACGGGAGACATCTCCCGTCACGCAGGGTGTAGTCGCACCTCCACAGATCTCCAGTATCAGCTCTTGATACTGGTAATGGCTCAAAAGGGCCACCACTTACGGGCTATTCATGCCCGTGCCACCTTTAGGATGGCTTAATCTTCATCAATCAATCTGTGTTCGGTCTCTATGTCTGGCTGTTGTGTTCATTTCTACCCTCGTGGGCTCCGTTCTCCTCCTCCTCCCTTATCTTAGAGAATCAAGGTTGAATAAGGTAAGTATAATACCGAGTGTCCATGTTCTGGCACATTTGTCTAGTTAATATTCAGGTGTAGCCTAAGCTGGTGCTTTTATCCCAAAGATTACTTTAGGATGTTTTAGTGAAACCACGTGTGCTCAAGTGGTACGAGGCTACCTAGAGCCATTACTAGTGTCCTTCCAAGTAGTCTTTACCCAAGTTGCAACTGTAAACCTTGCATCCTGTCTATGTGCACCAAGGTGTTTAACGTGAGGTAGAGTGGTAAAGAGAATTGTGTTAATGTATATGGGGGGGGGGGGGGTTATTAGAGGGTTTAATAAACAAGTTAGTTTGAGAAGTATCAATTCATCTTGTTGAAGTCGTGTAGATGATTAGCTACTAGACAGCAGACCTGTAATTTAAAACATAGAATCATTAATAGGAACCTTAGTTCCTTAGGGGCCGGGCCTATCTATCCCACTATTTTTGATACATGACTATTGGCCCTTCTCAGTACATCCACATATCCTCCATAATATACACATTTCCATGTGTTGACGTAGTGTGTCGGTGACGTGGTTGATTTGACAATAGTGTACACGAAGTATTTTCAGGCTAGTTCATTGTTGTTGATGACCTGTCTAGTGGGTCGAGACTGTATACACCTGTCAGGTGGTGGGTCAAGGAGACCTACTGCCAAGTGGTGTTTGTCAGATTTGAAGTGGCACTCTTGGTTTAATGTAAAGTGGGGCTGTGTATTAGTAATTTATTGAATAAATATTGTTATTCTGTTTACACAGGCCTTTATGTCATTCCCTCATTCTGCAGTACTGCCCCCATTTATTACCTTCCTTACATTTGTCCTGAAGAGGCACTTGAGCGGGTTCAGGCTCCAGCCCCTAACCCTATCACTGAGTATCAAATTCGGTGCGAGGGCCCGTCCTCTACCTGCTTTATTCGCTGCAAGCGAGTTGCAGAGAGGATACCCATTGATAACCAGCGAGAGAAGGACTTATGGTGCATGGTGGAGGGGAAGACCCCCTTGGTCTTCACCGTTCTCCTGTACTACGGGACCTTTGGCGGTTGTTCTCGCCTCTCCCCCCTTTCGGATTGCTCATTCAACGCATCTGGCCTCCCTGCATGGAGTCTGGGTGTGTGGTTACTGTTGACCCAAAAGGATATTCTCACATCTGGCATACCCATTTGGGGCTAAGGCACTTAATAGTAAATAAGCTCCAGTCATCGTCAGGTGGAGGAAACGGTAATCTCTCATGATATTAGAAGCAAGCTCCAGACCCAACTGTGCCGTCAGAGAGCGCCGGGCGTCTATCTCGAGGTTATCTTGAGGTGATTTAAGGGCTTTGTGTCCCCGTGGCCCGGTCCTCGACCAAGCCTCATTTTTGTTACACATCTCCAGGAAGCGGCCCGTAGTAGCTGTAACTCCCAGGAACCTATTTACTGCTAGGTGAACAGGAGCATCGGGGTAAAAAATCTGCCCATTTGTTTCCGCCTTCGGCGGGGATCAAAACCTGAACCTAAGGACTACGAATCCCAAGCGCTGTCTACTCAGCCGTCATACCCCCCCATGTCAGGTAGGTCTATGCTCCACTGTGCCTCTTAAGTGCAGTACGTCACTGAATTCCCATCAAAAGTCTATAGTGGAGCTTTAACTCTAGCAGAATTGTTTACACACAGATCAGCTGAGACTCATTATTTTGATTCGCCAAATAAGTTATGAGAGATCCCCAGGTGAGGAAGTCTTAAGCATGTGCGCGCGACTACCATGTACCTGGGAGCAGCGGGTGACGAGAAAGATTTAATAGCACCTGGGAAGAAAAGCCCAGGAGTTCGAGTTCGATAACCATCGTAAAGTCGAGAATAACCGCGGCAGAGAACCTTCAGTACACCACTCGACACACTGTCGTCCAGGGAGTAAAAGTGGCACCCTCGGCAGTCCGCACACTTCAACTGTCCCATCTCCCAAATGGCCGTCAGACGAGATGTGGAAGAATCTTGCCCACGTGTTTAGAAACCAGTAAGCTCGAACAATTTTCTGGATTATAGACAATTCAGTACATCCGCCAGAAGAATAGTTGACATGTGGACAATCTGTGGAGGCTCATGAAGACAGCTGCGGTAGCCTGTTCTAGCAAGCTGAGGTATCGGTGTGTGGACCTTTGAGCTATGTGAACCAACAATATTGTGGTCTAAGATAACAGAGAGCAGCAGCCCGACCTCCTAAGGTTTTCAAACGTCAAGAAAACGGTCAATTTAAAGTGTCCTCTCCTACCCTACCAGAGGACCCAGAACAGAAAACGGGACACTACGTCACTTTCGCGAACCGCTTCCATTTTTTTAGTACGACAATTTTTGGCCTTGGGTAACGCATACAAGCGAAAAGCGACGTTCTTTGTTGGAGGACAGGTTGGTTAGGACAGGTTGGCGTCGGGGTGTGTGTTGTGTGAGAGCAACAGTTAACTAGATATCCTCTCAAGGTGGTTGCTCTGGCGATGACCGTTACTCACTGTAGTCCTGCGGGTCTTCACTCTATCCTCACGGCGCCACTGTACGCCCAGGAGAGTACCCCAGTCGATCTCCCAACCGGCCTCAGGTCGAAGAATGAGTGGAGAGACAGATTGTTTCCTCAATTGTGTGCCCGCCCCAGCAAGGACTCTTATACTATTTACAAGGTCGCCAACTGGTGTTTTCTGGTGTCCAGTAACACTACAGTGGTGTTGCGTAATTGTGGTAATTGTGGCAAGAGCACGCTCAATTAATCTGATATCAGGCAAGTAATTATTCCTGTCACTCAGTCTTCTTTACATTTTTCGCAGTCACAAGGTTTATGGAGGGGATGATACAAACACCAAGGAATTTGTGGTATTTTACTTAAAACATCATGATATTCATGTATCTATAAACACACACGAACAAATGCAGCAGCCGCTCTCTCCTCAGCAGGTAATTTGGAGCACACTGATATGGCAACACACTTCCACCCCTCACGTCACCTGTCAAAACCAGCTGGTCCACGCCCTACTACTCGTGAGAATGTTTATTGCTTGTTTTCTTGGCGTCGCACGCCCCGTTTCTTTAACTTCTCGTGAATCACTATATTTACCATCCACAAGACATATCTATAATTCCGATAGGACGCAATAAACCACCACACTGGTTTCACGATCAATAACTCATTATTACAGCACTTTAAAGTGATATTTTACTGTACCAGGGAACTACACTGTACTTTATAATAATCACTACGAATGCACTTAATCACGGTACTGTTCTTTGATTCGATAAGTCCTCTTAAAGGCGATATCACAAGTAATCAATTCACACATGTGAAATTATTCAATACACAGGCATATACATAGATAAATCATAGATATCAATAATAGTAATTATACAAAGACTGGGCACATAGCCTAACATCAATAACTGGTTCACTAGAATATATATATATATATATATAATCACATGAAACAAATTCTTGTCACAGCAAATTCTTTAGTAAATCCAGCTGCTTGCACACACCACATATATATATATATATATATATATATATATATATATATATATATATATATATATATATATATATATATATATATATATATATATATATATATATAAATGAATACTGTGAGTGCTCTGTATAGCCTCACTCCGCCACTGTGCCTACTGTGACATAGATCCAGGTGAGGCTTGCTCACTACATGAAAGATACTGTGGCTAAATATATATATAGCTAACTAAAGGGGAATTGGGAGGGTAACTGTAATCACCTACTTCACCTATCCTATCCTATGATGAGAGTTGAGTTGCAGCTCCTGGTCCAGGCTCTCGCCTCGTGTATCCTCAAGAAACACAAGCCAACGTCTCAGGATGATCACGTCTCGCCGCGTTCTGTCCACCGCAGGTCCGTGCTCCTCCTTCACGTCTTGTAGGGTTGGAGTCGGTCTCCCGGCCGTCAACTTCCCTCTCAATTATGGCTGCCAGCCTACGTCTCGGCGGTAGTCGTACGGATTCCCAATTAGTTTTTTCTCTGCACTCCCAGTGGAATTGGCCCTCCACTACGATGTCACTGTGAAGCTATCAGACGTCCCAGACGATGCTGCTTAAACTCCACCTGAACAGCACCCGATTCCAGAGCACTTGAAGCTCAATATACTGTCAGTTCCCTCATCGGTCCACACACATGGAATGAAGGAAGACTTCTTGGCGTACTTGCATACAACTGGTGACTCTTAAGGTTCCACGGGATTGTCGTGCAGGACCTGTCGTGCAGGACCAAACTGACAGGACCGTCCTTCACACATCCAACCTAGTTGACGAGTCGGTCAACCAGGTTTCCTCACGGTGGAATGGCCCGGCCGATAATCTGTCTCCTAAACGAGTGAACTGCCACAGACGTGACATACGTCACTGCCTGGTCCACTTCTTGCAACGCACCTGTCCCGGAGCACTTGTTGCTCAATATTCCGTCAATTCCTTCTTTGGTCCACACATGGGATGAAGGAAGACCTCTCAGAGTGCGTGCAGACAACAGGAGATGCTTATATCCACCGGAGCTCGGGTGATCCGTCCACTTGACAGGATTCCTTGGTGCACGTCTTGCCTCGATGATGTGCCGTGCGAGACTGTGGCGCCAACTCGGCGCTATGGCTGGACCCCCCTGCCTTTGTGACGTCATATTTGTCAAGGGAGGTTTTCATTGGCTTCCAGTGCCACGTCGTTGACGGTGACCAATCTGGTGTCACTGACGTCACACAGTTTTGGCGGGAGAAGAGAGGAGCCAGCGCCATATTGGCTTCCTAAAGGGCCTATACCACAGGCCAAAATACTCTTCTTTTACAAATTTCTCGGCACTGAGAGAACACTATACTCTCCCACATATGTCAAACTGAGGCCCGCAACGTAGAGAACGCTCGGGCAAAGCGGACATGACTTACAGCAGGCGTGGGAGAAATAGAAGGGGGGAACACCATCACATTGGTTAGGACAGGCTAGCAAACAACTGCAGGGAAGGGAACTATCAGGAGAAAGCGCGAAACCATTACAGCTATATGGCACTGGGAAGGGAGTGCTATAAGGATTAAGGATTTGGGATGAGACAGGGGAGACGAATGATGCCCAATTACTTGTGGACTGTTGGGGGATTGAACGCCTACCTGCATGCTGCAAGACCATCACTATACCGTCCACCCCAAGTGGTTGGACATCTGGGAATTGGATCGCAGTAGGTAGTCGTAGATAGTGACTAGAGCCATGTAATGGTAAAGGCCTTTCATTTACACGTTGAGGCGGTCAAACGCTCTCCAGAGACCGCCACACCGGCAGTTTAATCATTTTTGTTCACTTTCAGTCATCATCAATTAGGGACGCCTGGTGTCTTCCGGACACTTGGCAGCTAAATTGTGGGTGAAAGCTGGCACTCACACTCATTAACCTCTCTCACGAGACCCTGCCAGACCACACTGGACATTGTGACTTAAACTTAAACTTAACCAGACAAAATGATACCCTGACTGACCAAACTAAAATGTAAAGGTATTACAGTCGTTGATCAAATGAACAATGCCAAACAAACTATGATGGGCACAAGTGGGAAACATGAGGAGGAAGAGCAGCAGCCTTCTCCAGCTGCTCTGCATACATCCCGAGGACATTCATATTAATTATTCATCACTACCTTCTACAGTAATTATAAAATCGATTACCGTGAGTAACATGTGTAAAAACCCGTAGATTGAAGGTTACCTCAAGAGGCTCAATGTTTATGACCACGTGCGTGCGCATGCGAGTGCTGTGTGCGCGTGTTCATCCAGGTGTGGTAATGGAGGTTGAGCTTCAGCTCCACACACACGTGCTCTAGACGAGTACCTCGTGCCAACAACCGCCCCCTCCCTCCTAGTTCAAGTAAGTTTATTGAGGAAAGGAAGTAAATCTCAAAAGGATAGAGTAGCTTAGACTATTTCTACCCTCGTCTATATAAGGTCCCTCAATGGGCTCACAAACCCATACAGTACACAATTATTAATTATATTCTATATGTCACATTCCAATGGTAATCATATGGCATACTGTGAGATCTCATTGATTATGCTGCCCGTGTCATGTCTTGTGTTGGTGAAGGCAGACTAAACAACTTGGAGAAGGTACAAAATGAAGCCATGAGAATAGTAAAGAATATTTTCATGGCCCAAGAAATAATATCACCGAGATGCCTATAATCTTGTGTAACTGAACGTCTGTCTTAATCTTGATAAAACTGTTCACTATATTCCCCCTTGGAAAGATGTGCAGGTCTATTTGCATTATACCCATATCAGTGTAAAACAAATGTATAACAAAAACTATGAGATGTACAACATTAGAAACTATTGACAGTCATCTTCAAAATCTCAAACCAACTGAATCCTATTCCTTTACTGATGGCTCTGTGCAGTTAGGCAGTGGTAGAACAGGTTGTGTATGTGCAGTATTTAAAGGGAATGAAATGATCATGTCTGGTACTCGGATTGAACAACTGGGCAAGCACGACACAGACTGAGCTATTGGGTATTTATCTAGCCACTGAGTACATTAAGAGAGCCAGGGTTCACTCGCAACATGAAGCAATCTTAAAAAATTCTGGTAAACTCTGCACAGATACCCGACGGAACCGATGTCAGTATCCCAAGAGTGGAATTCAAGGTGTATAACCCGAAAAATACTATTGTATCTACAAACATGTCAATATCAAACAGCCGCTTGAATAATACCCTGCATTGCTTTGATACCGTTATCCTGTATTCCCATATTCTCTTGTAATTAAAACAAATTATATGTAATTATTGCAAAATAATATTTGTTTTTAAAGTAATGAGAACTGTTCGATGACAATTACGAAAACTGAATTTGTCTTTCAGTACTTTTATAAACGTGTTATAAATTTTTATCTTGTACATATGTTATACAAATTGTATCTTATATCAATAAATTTTATTGTATATATACCAGAAATCTTATTTTCCAATTGGGTGCAATAATGTTTACACAATAAAATCATCAAGATAGTAAGAGTGACTCCTCCCTTTTAATACATATTTGTAACTGGATCATTTTACACTTATGTTACAATGGGAAATACTTCGCAAGTATAACTAACTACTTACAACACTTCTAATAATATAGCACCATGAGATTTTTAGCTTTAAAGACTGACTATGAATTAATACTTAAATATAGGTATTTTGAGGATTATTAACGTTATTGAAATATGAATTATACGTTTAATATTACTGTCATACCTGTGACGTCACCGCGAGGATTGAGTAACAACTATTTTTTTAGGCCTCGTGAGAGAAAATCTATTATTATATATTAAACAAATCAATATATTCAATTCTGATTCGAATAAAACAGCCCAACTCCCAGTTTTATAACGATTAGTTCTCACATGAACGGCAGCGTGCGTGTGGGGCCATATTGGTTTGGACGGCCATGAGAACTTGACGGTTTGGACGGCCAATCCTCACCAACAAAGTGATGGGGATTTTTTTTAAAGAATGATAACTTTAAAGTTTGGGGATGACATAAGTATGATTTCTCTGATCGTGGAATCTCAATGATTACATCCCTAAAATGTAAGTATAAATTTCTTCTCTGCTGTGAATATAGTTTATCATCCACACCTTTATTTCAAAGAGTCAATCTGTCAGACAATTTAAATAAAGGCAATGATATGGAATGCAATTCAATTTTTAAAATGTTAAGATTTGTAATGGTTTACAACATACATTAAAACTTTAAAAAATTAAAACGGAATGCAGGAAAGTTACTTTATATTTCGAGAATAAATGAAATAATTTTGATCTTTTGTCAATAACTAGGCACTATTCCCACCCACCACCACCTGAACTCTGCCTTGGATTCCCTACCTGGACAAGAATACTCAAACTATTACTGTCGAAATAAACAGTCAGTCAGTTAATAATGTGCATAAATTTAAGAAGCAAAACCTTCTTGTGGAGTTACAAGCATGAGAACAGACAAATATATGAATTCACCCCCCCCCCTTCCTCATCACAATTCTGATACAGTTATTTGATACAATATGTAGTTTTATGCGATTACTGAACATCAAAATACAAATATATGAAATCTTCCCAACACACAAATCCGGTCTGATTTGTAAACAAATCTTCACCACTTGGTGGTAAACTTGGGCATAGTTATTTTATCAAATCACCTCATTATGTTGCTCACGTGGTCTCACGAGAATGAGGTGATTTGATGAAATAACTATGCCCAAGTTCCCCACCAAGTGCCGGCAGGACGATGGGCTAAATAGCCAAGGCTTCCATCGTCTTTTGTACGGTCACGGATGGTCGAGTGGTTAAGGTACCGTGTTCGCCAGTTGCATAGTGCGCTGTGCCTCTGACTACATAGGTTCGAGTCACTTCTGGGGTGTGGAGTTTCGGATTGCATATATGCTTGGGGACCATTAAAGCTTGTTCGCCTCTTCACCACTTGGTACTAGCAACCAAATTTTCAGAAAGAGCAGCCAGTAACCAGCTTCCACCAGATGAACTAGCAGGTCACACAATTGAAAGACGAAAGGTGGCACAGAATCCGTACAGCATGTGCAGAAGTCTGATACTAACACTCCTTTCACACTAGATGAGCTCAGTCGGGCAAACAAACTACAAAGATACATCCCCCTGGAGACAACCTATAATATAATTAGATACCTCGTTCAGGAGGGAGACGCTGCATACCTTAGGTTAATTAATTCAGCCTGAACTTCTCAAACTAGACCTACAGCTTTGAATAGGGCAGATAGTGCCGATCACAAAACCCAAAGATCCAGCTAATCCAAGGCCCATCTTTCTCCAAAGCTTGGCAGTCAAGACGGCTGACAGAATGGCACGCAACAGACTTGAGTGAAACCATGCCTAAACCATGTCCTTGAACACGCACCAGGACATGTATGCATATAAAAGTTGGCACAGTGGAATGTACTACAACTGTTAGCCCACTAGAATGACAGACCAGGAATGCTGACATTCCTGGACCTCGAGAAAGCCTTTGAACTTGCTCGCACCCCAGCTATTCTCTGCCGTCACATCGACAAAGAGGTCAAAGGAAACCTGCTCTCCTGGACCAAAAACTGTCTCAGAAGCAAGAGTGAAATTTCATGACAGTTTCTGAATACAAAATACATGAATATGGTACACCGCAAGGAGGCATTCTCAACACCCATCTCTTCAACTGTTTAATGGAAAGAATAATGAGGCTGAACCTCCTACAACACTGCAGGCTGCTAAATTACGCAGACGACTTTAATCATGAATGAAGGGATGCAGCGCGCCTTGCACCCAAATGCTTAGACTGCATCAGTGAAAACGTAAAGAAGATTGGTATCAAACAACCCCACTAAGACAAAAGCCATGCCCATAAAAATACTGACGCCCAACATCCCACTCACAGTACAGGGTCAACCAATTGAATGGGTAGACACTTATCAGTATCTAGGAATAATCCCGGACTCAAATTTTAATGCTGAGGTCTCCTACTTGAGAGAACACTGCGGCCCGGACGACAATCCTCAGGTCGCTAACCTCCCTCTCTGGAGAAGCCAATCTGCAAGTCTTTCGCACATACTATGTACAGGCAGTCAGGTCAGTGATTGACTATGCCGCACCTGCACTCAATCCAATCACAACAACAGTGGTAAAAGCTTGAAGTACCCAAAAACAATGCTATGAAAGCTGCCCTGGGAGCCCCCTATATAGACCAGGCTTGAAACAGACTGGAAACTAGTTTGCCCTCTCCAAGAAAGAAAATATCAAAGAACAGCTACGATTATCAGCAAGATAATTTATTCCCCTGATCCAGTCCCAGCAAGACAGGCCTTGGTGGTTGGACTTCAACAAAACAATGGAAACACTTGGGCTGCCAGAGCAGGAATATTTCTAAACGACTACAATTAAAAAGCACGATTCTTGATAGAGGAGGTGATCACCTACACCCAAACTACACTTGTTCCCCACAGTGGGAGGAGCCTTACCTTGAGGTTATCTTGAGATGATTTCGGGGCTTAGCGTCCCCGCGACCCGGTCCTCGACCAGGCATCCTTTTTGTTATACACCCCCAGGAAGCAGCCCGTAGCAGGTGTAACTCCCAGGTACCTATGTACTGCTAGGTAACAGGGGCATCAGGGTGAAAGAAACTGGCCATTTGTTTCTGCCTCCACCGGGGATCGAACCCAGAACCTCAGGAATACGAATCCGAAGCGCTGTCCACTCAGCTCTCAGGCTCCATGTAGCCTATCTTCAAAATAGTAATAGAACCTATAATATGTCTTGCTGGAAAAGTCTTCCAATGAAAAAGCTGCCTATGATCCAACAATCCTAAGGCGCGTCATAGAAAATCAAATGAGCAGCATAGCAGTAGCCACTCACGTCTTCACAGACGGATTGGTTGACAATATGAGAGTGATGGTGCTGCTCTTTGCACGGGCAGTGAACAGGCCTATTGGAGACTGGAAAAACCAATATCTTCAACCCAAAATGAGATATTTGCCATACAAAATTCTCAATGTGCAATCATACAGACTCAAAAGCGGCACTTCAAATATTAGGACAAATGCGGTAGAAAGACAACGTGGAAATAATTGCCACCATTTTGTATCTTGGAGCAGTAGCTGAAGGAAAAAGACTCAACATAACCTTAAACTGGATCCCATCCCATGTTGGAATCCCATTAAATGAGAAAGGCGATGAAATTGCTAAATTGCAAACTAGTTATCCAGTGATTAATAAAACAATCCAACCCTGCCTATAATACATAAAAAACACCATCACCAAAAAACACTCACCTCAACAAAGCCCATCTACAACCGAGTAGCAGAAGGTTCGCCCTCTGCAATATGGTATCTCCAGGCCACCAAGTTAAAAAGGTTAAATACCCCAAAAAGAATTCACAGGGAAAAAGCAGTTCGGTTCTATAGACTACGTCTAGGTTACAGATGCAACTTGGAGATTGGTTAACCCAGACAGAGCGAATGCATCTTTTGCCACACAATCCCAGAAAAGCCACTACTTCACTATCTCCAGGAATGTGAAGCAACCAACGACCTTTTAAGAGCCCCTGAATCTTGCAGTAACCACCCTGAAGCCATCAACACTGCCACTATTCTGTCAAAAAAGGTGTCCAGCAGCTGACACTCAAATACTGTCAAGCAGTATCCTCCCCCGCGATAGCAGCCTGACTATTAAATGCGAACTCGGCATACTATAATTCTACTAAAAAAAAAAAAAAAAAAACTACCACTTACGGGCTATGCATGCCTCGTGCCATCTCTTGGG
>WNGS01161619.1:16169-39147 GCA_020271785.1 Procambarus virginalis | reverse complement strand
GCGTCGCCGTTGTCACCGTAGGCGTCGCCGTTGTCACCGTAGGCGGCGCCGTTGTCACCGTAGGCGGCGCCGTTGTCACCGTAGGCGTCGCCGTTGTCACCGTAGGCGTCGCCGTTGTCACCGTAGGCGTCGCCGTTGTCACCGTAGGCGTCGCCGTTGTCACCGTAGGCGTCGCCGTTGTCACCGTAGGCGTCGCCGTTGTCACCGTAGGCGTCGCCGTTGTCACCGTAGGCGTCGCCGTTGTCACCGTAGGCGTCGCCGTTGTCACCGTAGGCGTCGCCGTTGTCACCGTAGGCGTCGCCGTTGTCATCGTAGGCGTCGCCGTTGTCACCGTAGGTGGCGCCGTTGTCACCATAGCTGGCGCCGTTGTCACCGTAGGTGGCGCCGTTGTCACCGTAGGTGGCGCCGTTGTCACCATAGCTGGCGCCGTTGTCACCGTAGGTGGCGCCGTTGTCACCGTAGGTGGCGCCGTTGTCACCGTAGGTGGCGCCGTTGTCACCGTAGGTGGCGCCGTTGTCACCGTAGGTGGTGCCGTTGTCACCGTAGGCGGCGCCGTTGTCACCGTAGGCGTCCTCGGCATACACATAATGTGTGTTAATTTGAAAACCTAATAAATTCAAAATTTCTTCTACTTCATAAACCTCGGTGCCTTTGGCGTCGTCGTCACAGTAGGCGTCCACGGCATACACGTGTGTGTGTGTGTGTGTGAACTCATGTTGTGCTTGCGGGGGTTGAGCTTTGTCTCCTGTCTAGTCAAATATATTGACTATAATGTTGCACAACATCAAACTCGAAACGAATCTTACAATTGCATTTAGGCTCAGATGAAATGACTATTCTGACTAATGGCCTCACTTTAAATTTTTCTGCTCACGGCACCAAGTTTAGTGATACGTACATCTTTGAACACTGTTGTAACCTTTATTTTCATGAAACATTTACACATTACACTGGGGGCCTGATAGCTGAGTGGAGAGCGCTCTGAATTCATAATGCTAGGGTCCAGGTTCGATCCCTGATGATGGCAGAAACAAATGGTAAGAGTTTCCTTCACCCTGATGCGTCTGTTACTTAGCAGTAAACAGGTACCTGGGAGTTAGACAGCTGTTATGGGTTGCTTCCTATTGGGGTGGCTGTACTCGCCTACTTGTGTTTGCGGGGGTTGAGCTTTAGCTCATTGATCCCGCCTGTCAACTGTCAATCAACTGGTGTATAGATTCCTAAGCCTACTGGGCTCTATCATATCTACATTTAAAACTGTGTATGGAGTTAGCCTCCACCACATCACTGCCTAATGCATTCCACCTGTTAACTACTGACACTGAAAACGTTCTTTCTAACGTCCCTGTGGCTCATTTGGGTACTCAATTTCCACCTGTATCCCCGTGTTCGTGTACCGCCAGTGTTGAATAGTTTATCCTTGTCTACCCAGTCAATACCCCTGAGGATTTTGCAGGTAGTGATCATGTCTCCCCTTACTCTTGTCTCCCAGTGTCGTAAGGTGCATTTCCTGCAGCCTTTCCTCGTAACTCATGCCTCTTAGTTCTGGGACTAGTCTAGTGGCATACCTCTGAACTTTTTCCTGCTTCGTCTTGTGCTTGACAAGGTACGGGCTCCATGCTGCGGCCGCATACTCCAGGATTGGTCTTACATATGTGGTGTACAAGATTCTGAATGGTTCCATACACAGGTTCCTGAATGCTGTTCTGATATTAGCCAGCCTCGCATATGCCGCAGATGTAATTCTTTTTATGTGGACTCTAGGAGACAGGTTTGGCGTGATATAAACCCTAGATCTTTCTCTGTCCGTTTCATGAAGTACTTCATCTCCTAATCTGTACCCTGTGTCTGGCCTCCTGTTTCCACCGCCAAGTTTCCTTACTTTGCATTTACTCGGGTTGAACTTTAGTAGCCATTTGTTGGACCATTCATTCAGTCTGTCTAGGTCATCTTGTAGCTTCATACTATCCTCCTCTGTTTCAATCCTCCTCATAATTTTTGCATCGTCAGCAAACATTGAGAGAAATGAGTCTATACCCTCTCAGCGATCATTTACATATATCAGCAGTATTGGTCCAAGGACTGACCCCTGCGGGACTCCACTTGTGACGTTTTGCCAATCTGAGACCTCACCCCTCAGTGACTCGTTGTCTTCTGTTGATTAGGTACTCCCTTATCCAATGGTGTCCCCTCCCTTTCCAGCTCGTTGTTGCCGTGGAGGTGCTTGGTGGGCGGCTGCCGGAGTGTGATGCTCCTTAAGGCTGCTGGAGTGTGATGCTCCTTAAGGCTGTCCTGTCAGTCCTTTTGTCGCCTTGTGCTCCTGCTGCTGTCCTCTCTAATTCTGCTGGACGCCTTTTCCTTCTGTTTCATTTTTCTCCCCCTCTTCTCTTATCTGCTAGTCGTTTCCTGCCGACCTTTTGCTTGTTTTTGTTATTCTTTTGGACTTCTTCTATTTCGACGCCAGGGCGCTTGAGGATTCATACTCTTGCACCCGTAGAACTGTAGTACTCAACGTTGAGAGCGAGGGGAACCTTTTATTGTCACTCCTCCTTTCGTCACTGAACTCGATCTCGACGGACTGACTGTTCTTAAGGTGGCGTTTGTGGGGCGTATACTCACGACGCACCCCTAGGGGGCCCCGGCATGATCTGCGATAGCTTCCTGTTGGGTGTCCTGCCTCTAATTGTGGCTCCATGGTGGGTGTGGGGGCACATTCGTGAATAAATGTTTTTCTTATCGTATCTATGTCGCATTCTGTTCCTCTTTCACCTTCTCAGACTCGTGGGGTGGGCGACTAAGCCCCCGAGTTGGACCATGTTGGAAGACCAGGCTCTGTAGCCCCCGCTGCTTTGGGCCCCGACCTTGCTCCTCCTTTGACCTCTCTTACTACTCCCCTCGGCTCCCCTCCCTCCACTGTGGTTGGGTGGAGCCCCAAGCCCCCAGTAGTGACCACCTCATCCCCTGGCACGGCTCAGTCTCTAGTTGTGACTACTGCACCTTTTAACCCCCTCTCTGGGGGTTCTCAACGCCGTCCTCGACACTGCCACACTCGCTCGATTCCTTCCTGTACTGATGCATATCAGGCCTTGTTTGGTCCAGCTTCGTGGGCCAAATACTTTGATCTCCTCCCTCTTGATTCTGTGCCTCCTGATGATTTCTCCCTTCATAGGCACCTTGTTGATTCAGTAGATGCCTCTGTTACTTTCCACCCCATCCGTCTCGGTGCATGTGTCGTTGCTGCTGCTCCTTAGGATGCAGCCTCCCGCTTGGCTGCCTTGTCCTGCCTTGGCAAGACCCCTGTTCAGGTCTCCAAGAACCCTCGGTTGAATGCCAGTGTTGGCACTATTCTCCTCCCATCCTATGTTGCTACCGGTGTTCGGAATCTCCAGGACTGCCACGAAGATATTTGTCATATCCTAGATGCCCAAGGCCATTCTGTCTTCCAGGTGGATTCGTTTACTCGTCCCCCTCGTGGTCGTCGCCGTCAACCCCTTCGGGTTGTGAAGATTACCTTTGATGGTAGGACCCTTCCACCCTCTGTTATTCTTGCTGGTGCCAGGTGCTCCGTCCAGGAGTTCATTTCCTCTCCTCGGCTCTGTAATAAGTGCTGGAGGTTTGGGCATGATGCCCTCCGCTGCCCTGGAACCGTCTCTCTTTGTACTTTGTGTGGGGGCGAAGGTTACTATGTCGGAGTGCACTTCTCCCCAGGCTCGCTGCCTCAATTGCAGTGAGACCCACCCTACCTTCTCCCGTGCGTGTATATATTAAAAGCTTGAGGCAGCCGTCCTCAACTTCAAGCGCTGGGAGCGTTTATCTTTTCCTGAGGCGAGGCGCCAGGTTCGCCGGCTCCCGCCTTATGCTACCGTCTCTTATGCTCGAGTGTGGCGCTCTTCCTCTCCTCGTCCTTCCCATCTTCCTCAGACTCGAAACCGTTTCCAGGCCTTGGACCCTGATACGCCCACTGTCCCCTCCTCTGTTCCTTTGAGTTCTGTCCCGAAGGATCCACCTCCTGGTCCTCTGTCTGGGGTTCCCCTTCTTTCTACCCGGTCTGTCATGTCTCCTGTGTCTTCTTCCTCGTCTCCCTCCGATCCTCCTTCCCATCCTTCTCCTCCATCTATTGACTCTCCACGCCGCCTGTCAGTATGGGCTGATGTCCATTGCTCTCCCAATGGCCGTCGTGTATGCTCTCTGTTCAGCTTCTCCTGTTGAGACGCTGGAATCCGTTGCCCAGTACGTGGTTGCTGGGACACCTGTCTCTTTGAGTCAAAAGCATAAGCTTAGTTCCTCTCCTTCCTCCTCCCCGGCGGGTAAAAAGGCATCGCTTTCTTCCTTGCCCCCTACTTCTGACTCTCTCGCTCCGTCCCCTCCCGATTCGGTGGTTAGACCCCCTGTTCCTGCTATGGAGGTCTCTTTGGCCCCCCCGCTTCCCTCACAGTTGGTGCCCTTGCTGAGGTGCATCCCCTCGTTTCTGTCCCTCAAGCTGTTGTCTTTGATCCTCGGTTATCCCCCCCCCTCTTCCCCCTCCGGACCCTACTCGTCCGCCCCTGGTCAGTCATCTAGCTACCTTCCCTCCTCCTTTACTCAGTTTACCCATGCCCTCTAACCCTGACCTCGCTGACCTAGACCCTGCGCTTCTTTAACGTGCTGTGTTCCCTTTTCGCCTTTTTCTTCGTTGTTCTCTGCTGCTGTCCTTCCTCTTCTCATCGATGTCTATTCTTCAATGGAACGTTCGTGGTTATTACACCATTTTCCTCAAACTCCAGCTTCTGATTTTGCGGTTTTCGCCCCTTTATGTCTATCTACAGGAGCCAATGATTGGTGCTCGTACTGGTCGCTTTCGTGGCTATTCATTTCTCTACCCTCACCACATCATCCCAGCTGTTGCTGGGGCTCCTAACTCTTCTGCTCTCTTGATTGGCTTGGATGTTCCCTTTGTCCCTTACTTTTTCCTTCGCGCCTCCATTGTTCTGCTGCTCGTATCTTTGTGAGGAAATGGTACACCGTTTGTTCCATTTCTCTCCCCTCGAGTGTCCCGCTTTCTCTTCCCAATCTGAAACACCTACTGGACTCCTTACCGGAGCCTGTGCTCCTGCTGGGCGATTTCATTTGTCGTCATTCCCTTTGGGGTGATGTTCTGACGAATACCCGGGGTCGCTTACTTGAGCCGTTCATCCTCTCTTCTTCCCTGTCTCTTCTGAATTCTGGTGAGCCCACACATTTGGACTCTATGACCCGCACCCTTTCCTGTCTTAATCTTTCTCTTTGCTCGTCTTCTCTTTACTTAGATTTCACGTGGCAGGTTCTTGATGACTTCCATGGCAGTGACCATTTCACCATCCTTGTTACCTCTTTCTCTTTTCACCCTCCCCTCTCCTTCCCTAGGCGGCAGTTTGCTAAGGCAGACTGGAACTTATTTACCCTCAGTGCTGCTCTCTCTGACCTCTCTTTTCTGCCTCTCCCTTCTGCTCTCTCCTCCTTTTTCATGACAGTCTTCGACGCTGCCCTCTGCTCTATTCCTCGCTCTTCCTCTCGGGGCCCACAGAAGTGCGTTCCCTTGTGGAATACAGACTGCTCGGACTGTCTGCTGTAAGCGTGCAGCCTGGAAGAGAGACGGCAGACGGCCGATTCTTTTCTTTTATTTCGGAAGGCGAGTGCGGTGGCCCGTAGGGCCATCAGTACGGCTAAACGTGAATGTTGGGCATCTTATGTCTCCACCATTACGTCCGAAACTCCTCTGCCACAGATCTGGAAGCGTATCCACAAGATAGCGGGTAAGTTCGTTCCCGATGTTTCACCGGTCCATCACCTCCATGGTACTCTTGTGGCAGACCCGTTGCAGGTTGCTACCGAACTGGGTTCCCACCTTTCTTCTGTTAGCTCTGGTTTTCATCTTCCCCAATCTTTCCTTCTTCGTAAACCTGTCCTAGAATATTGCCCTTTGGATTTCTGTACCCATCTTCGCCTTCCCTATAACGATCCCTTCTCTCTCTTTGAACTTCGTTCTGCCCTGGCCCTCTGCGGTTCTACGGCGGCGGGCTCCGATGGCATTCATTATGAGATGCTTTGCCATCTCCCTCCTTGCACGTCTCGGTATTTACTGGGTCTGTATAATCGGATCTGGGAGTCGTCGTCGGTCCCTGAGGACTGGCTCGATGCGGTTGTCCTCCCTGTTCGCAAACCAGGGTCTCAGGGAACATCTCCTAAGGACTTTCGCCCTATTGCACTTACATATTGTCTGCAGACTTTTTGAACGTATGGTTAACGTTCGTCTGATGTGGTTCTTAGAACACCATCACCACCTCTCCCCTTCTCAATTTGGTTTCTGCAAGCGCTACAGCACAACAGATGTCCTGGTGAACTTGGAGTTCTATATTCGTACTGCTTTTGCTGCGAAGACCTCCGTTGTTGCCATCCGTTTTTACCTGGAAAAAGCTTATGATACCACTGGGCGATATCATATTCTACCCCAGCTTCATTCTTTTGGCCTTCGTGGTCATCTCCCTCTCTTACTCCGCAGCTTCCCCTCTCGTCGGTCCTATCGGGTGAGGCTTGGTACGGCTCTCTGCCTCTTTTCAGCAATATGAAGGTATGTCCCAGGGTAGTGTTCTGAGAACTACTCTTTTTCTGGTTGCCCTCAATGGTCTTCTTTCCTCTTTTCCTTCAGGCGTCTTCTCCGCTCTTTGTCGACGATCTTACCCTTTGCTGTCAGGTTGATGATTCGCCTCTCCTTCAAAGCCGGCTTGAAATTGTGATTGATGCTGTGTCGTCTTGGGCCACCGATAATGGCTTTAGGTTCTCTACATCTAAGACTTGTGCTATGACTTTTACTTGGAAGTGTGTAGTTCTTCGTCCTTTGTCGCTTTGTCACCCCTGTGTGTTCAAGGATTCCGCTAAGCTATTGGGGTTGATTTTTGACACTCGTTTGTCTTGGTCTCCCCATATCTCTTACCTCCGTGTTGAGTGCTCTAAGGCTCTTACCCTCCTTCCGGTATTGTCCCATACTTCTCTTTGAGCAGATAGGCATGCACTACTCGCGTTCCATTCCTCTCTCGTCCTGTCTAAGCTCGATTATGGTTGCCCTGCTCACTTGTCTGCTTCTCCTTCTACTCTTCGCCGTCTTGATGCTTTGCACGATACTGGGTTCCGCCTCAGTTCTGGTGCCTTTCGTTCGACTCCCGTCCTTAGCTTGTATGTTGACACTGGCTTCCTGTCTCTCCAGGACCGTTGTGATCGCTACTGTCTTCGTTACCTTGCGCGGTTCTTACAACATCCGTCCTCTCGCCTCTGTCGTGCTTTAACTTTTACCCCTCCTGCGGTTCCTGTTCCTCTTCACTTCTGTCCGGTTATCTCGCTTACAGGATTCCCTTTCCGTTCGTATTTATAATATTTCTCCTCATGCTGTTCCTTCTTTACCCCGTGGAGAGCACCCCTTCCGCAGTTCTGTACATCCTTGACTCACATCACTAAAGCTTTTACCCCCACTACGGATCTAATCACCTTTTCCTTGAGCACTTTTCTTCTCGCTCCCGCTCCGTTTCCGTCTTCACTGATGGGTCCAAGTCTGCGGACGGTGTAAGTTACTGTGTTGTTTTTCTTGATTTCACTTATATGTGTCGCTTACCTCCGGAGACTAGCATCTTCACCGCGGAACTTTATGCTGTTCTCTGTGGTCTTTGTCTCCTGCTTTCTCGTTGTCAATCTTCCTTTGTGTTTGTTGTTGACTCTTGTAGTGCCCTCAGGGCTCTCGGGTCCTTTAATCCGGTTCATCCAGTGCTTGTCGAGATCCAGCATTGGCTGTTTCTTGTTCACAGTAAATTTAAGTCGGTTGAGTTTTTTTGGGTTCCCAGCCATATTGGTGTCTCATTAAATGAGCATGCAGATTCTGCTGTCAGGAAAGCTGTCTGCTCTTGTCCCATCTTCGGTAAAGGTATTCCTTATTCCAACTTTTACCCGGTTATCCATTCCTCCATCCTTACCCATTGGCAGGCTTGTTGGTCGTCTGTTACTGGTAACAAACTGCGTACTCTTAAGAGTTGTGTGTCCTCGTGGCCGTCCTCCTACCACCGTAACTGGTGATGGGAAATGGTTCTGGCGAGGTTGCGTGTTGGCCATACTCGCTTAACTCATGGTCACTTGATGAAGCGCCGCCCTGCTCCTTATTGTCCAAATTGCATCGTCCCTCTTACGGTCGTGCATGTCCTTGTTGAATGTCCTGACTTCCGGGACGAGTGTGTGTCTCATTTTCCGAACGTCCCCCGCGGTTGCTTGTCCCTCGATAGTATTCTTGGTGACTCGAATAAGTTTGATATCGTTCGCCTGATGCGTTTCTGTTCCCGTATTGGCATCCTTGGTGATATTTAGCGCCCTCTGATTATCCTGCACATTTGATGGTGCTACATAGCCTTCTCGGTTTGGTGCCTTCTTTTGATAATTACTTACTTATCCAATAGAGTACCTTCCCTTTCAATCCAGCCTGCACCTCCAGCTTTTTCACTACTGTGATGGGTTGTGGTATCGCAGCTATACTGAACCAAGATGGTATGGTTCTCTCCCACAAATGAAAAAAAAGGCTGCTATTGGCCTTGTAGCGTAAGTCGCAGGTGAAAACAAATGAAAATCATCAAATAAACAAATAATTTACTGAAATATTAATGAACATAAATGCCCATGAAAATACTTGGTTAACATGTAATGCATAGGTGAACAAGTTAATGACATTAATACTAAAATATACTACAGGCAATGAATAAAAGCATAAAGATATACTAGTGTACTGAAGACAGCTACCATACCACCATGGCATCAGTCACACGACGTTGGCTGGAGGCGCAGAGACATAGACGTATCCGTATCCACACCGTCAATACCCGAAGACCCGCAGTCAATGAAGTCACCAACATCGGCCCAGGCAGAAGACGAACGCTGGGAACGTTTAGGCACCGGCCGGATATCGTCAGAGCTGGTAAGTGACCCAGAAACACGGGCACCACGAGCCGGATGAACCGACGCCCGACACAGAACGGCAGCAGCCTCTACCACAGGGGGAACTGGGCCACACACAGCAGGAGGCTCCGCAGCCACGCCAGCACCCAGCACATCCGGGACCCGAGTCACGGACACAGGGCCAGGCACAGCATCAGAAGACGAGGGAGAAGACAGCGACGACACACAGGGAGCTCCAGGAAAGCCCACGGGAGCAGCTGGGACAGCGACAGGATCAGGCAGACCAACCGACGGTACCGTAATACCCGGAGGAGGGTCGGCAACAACGGAGGAGCGTCAGGCGTCGCCGGGGGAGCTGCAGCAGCAAACGGGACACGCACCTCATAATATTCATCACTGGAGACTGCCTCCAGTGGGAGCGGCGGGAAATCCTCTTCTCGGAACAAGTTGACAGGAGCAGCTGGGGCCTCAGAGCACCTGGCAGCCTGATGCCCCAACACAGGCCAAACGGAAACAGGTACGAGGCTGCCGGGAATAATACACCCAGACATAGTATCCCATAAGCCGGACAGAAGAAGGTATATCCGACCGCAGGCACATCCCCAACGTGCAAATGTTCGTTCGCCTCCCCGCATACTGCCTCGAAGAGAGCGTGTTCACCCGCAAGCTGACAACTGTACCAAACCCCCCGAAGTAACGCCGGAGGTGGTCATCGGGGAACTCCAGGGGCGCACCATGGACACTGACATAAGTCACGGCACCACTGCGGTCCGAAATCGCCACAGAGCCGGCATCATCTGGCAACGGCAACGTACGCCTCCCTTACCGACGGAGGAAGTCCCAGTACTCCTCCTCCCTCACGAACTTAATAACAACCCTGTGGGCCGTAACTAGCTCCACACCGTAGATAGCTTCCACCGGGATACGAAGCATGTCACACATCACCATCTCGATGGTCGTATTACCGGCCTTACTAGTGAACTCCAGGCCCACGGAGTTCACACGCATAACAGGAGGAAGACGGCCCCCCATGTCAGAACCGCCACGTCAATGCAGCCAGGCAGGCAACAAAACTGGGAGAGCAGAGACGCCCACACCACCTGGCGACCAAAACGGCAAACAACACCAACAGCCACGGAGGGTCGGTAAACGTCCTCAATCCACGGCTGCTAGCAGTCGACCAACTGAAACCGTTGTCTGTTCATTACGAATTCTTCGTTGGAACAAACGATGTCTTGGAAATAAAAAACCCACTCTTCAGGAAGCTGCAATCGGTACAAAAGCAGATGTAATAGTTTTACAAGAAACTGTTTACCCAGCCTCGAAATCCTTTAGATTAGGTGGATATCTCCAATATATTATACCACATGAACAGGGGAGACGAAGGGTTAATGATCCTCGTAGATTAACACCATACCAAGGAAGAAATAGACCAGTTCGTTGGGAATGAGTAGAGGTATTAGCAGTAACTTTGAATAAGGCTAATATCCAGCTCCTCGTATATAACGTCTACAAGCCCCTAGACGTAAACTAGCAGAGGAAGTGCTTGCCATGGAAGTGCATGATACAATCATTACCTGGGATTTTAATGTTCTTAATCAGGAGGTGTGTGTGACTGGGCCAGCCAATGCAGGTAAGTGCCATTTTGCTGAAGTTCTAAGAGAAGTACCTGAGATTACACTTCTCAACCTAGAGAACCCCCACACATTCAAGGAGGTTCTAAAGTTAATCTGAACTACACTCAAGTACCAGGCGAAGTGTGAAGTAGATCCGGTGATGACCAGTGACCATTATGCTACTATTACAACACTAAACATAAAGATCTCACTACACCACCTACATGGAATGTAATAAAGGCCAACTGGAATATATACCAGGACGAACTTGAAAAATGGCATACTACATACTCGCCACCCAAGGATTCGGACATACGAGACCAATCTCCAGGAAGCCATTACAGCTGCTGAAACAGCTATTCCAGTCATCCCAGGAACACAAAGACATAGAACTATTTATTTCACAGTAAGGAAATTAAAGAACAAAACCACAGTCAACATCTTCAGAGAACAAAAAACATCTCTTGAGAAACCGCACACCAGAAGGAAGAACTCTGCTAAGAGCAATGATATCAAAAGTTAGAAGTTTCTAAAGAGTAAAAGAAGGCAAGATGGTGTGAATGGTGTCACTCAAAATGAGCATTGTAGTCTTGGAAAGATATAGGGACATTAAAATCTGCAATGGTCAGAAGGCAGAAATGAAAAACTGGAAAGGTTGACGGCCATTCAAGAGAGCATAGGTACATGTGACGAAGTGATATTCCATTTACTAAAACAAGAACTAATCAGAGCAAAAAAGGTGGCAATAACACTGCACCAGGTGCTGATAACATTACATATTCAATAATCGCACATGCAGGTCCTGCTGGAGCACAAGGGTTATTGTACGTTATCAATGCATCTTGGGAGCTAGGCAAACTACCGACCTCCTAAGAGAGCAGACATTCCGATTACTAAACCGAAAGACATGGTAATTACAGACCTATTTCAGTAACATCATGTATTAGTAAAATTGCAGAACTGATGGTCGTAGAGAGGCTACTGTGAAAGACTGGAGACCAACATAAGAATATATTTGGTTTTACTAGAGGAGTAGGTACTACAAACTACATGACAATATTCGTAGGAAGAGTCAACTCAGGTTAGGTTATAGTGATCTTCCCTGATCTAGAAAAAGCCTTAGAACTTGCAAGCCAACAAGCATTATAACACATATTAACTGTAAAATTGTGTTAAGATAAAAATGCCAGCATGGATTAAAGATTCACAGGTATGCCAAAGTAAAGCTGAAAGGCCAAGTTTCAGACTACACTTGTATGAGAATGGTACTCCCCAAGGAGTCGTCCTCAGTCCTATTCTTGCTAACGAGGGTTTCTATATGGATGTTAAAATGACATTTGTAGGAATTAAATTGCTAAGCTTTGCCGATGATATAGCAGTAGTCGTCACAGGTCCTTCACTTTTTAATAAAGCACAAGTGGCGCTAAATAAAATATCATCTGGATGCAGCATTTTATGACTAAAAATATTTACACAGAAGTCTAGGGCAATGAAAGTAAGTGACTGCACTCCAGAATACACTTTATTAAGACCAAAGAACATAAAAACAGCGCCTTTCAAATGAAGTAGGCTAAAAGACTCAAAAGCCCCCCCCAGGTGTGGATGGAATTAAATCCAAAGTCTTAATGGAACTGGCAGAAGAACTATGACTACCGCTGAAAGTACTTGACACAAAATCTCTGGACCATAGGGTTGTCCCCCTAGATTGGAAATATCTAATTTCACTCTTATTTTCAAGAAAGGCAGAAAGAGCTCAGAATAAAACTACCAGCCAATCATCTTGACATCACGCATCTGCAAGCGCATGGAGAGAATCTTCAGGGAGGGAATAAATCACCATTGCAATCTTGTACAGTAAACACATCATGGATTGTTAAACAGATTGTGCTTTGCAAACTTGTTCACAGTTTTGGAAATGGTAACCAGAGACTCAGACCTTTCAGTGACTATCCGATAAGGAAAACGGTAATGGTTCAAATGTATAAATCTCGGGTGCGTCTCCGTTTGGATTACTGTATGCAAGCATGGAGACCTCATTTTCAGAAGGACATAGCTGCTCTGGAGGTGGTGCATCATTGGGCAAAAAGTCATCCCTAACCCGTCCTTTTAATATTTCGTCACTTTTCCTACGTTTGCATGTATGGCCAAAAATAGACGTAATTTGAAATGAGGCTCACGATATTTGATTGTTGCCGCCGAAGGCGGCTAGTTTATTGTGCACCCCATACTCATCCTGTGAGCGGTAGCACAAAAGCATTACAGAGGGCACAAAAGGTCTTTATCAGACCTCATCTTAGATTATTACATAAGCAATTACATCTATTCTTCACACCTTATAGTTACAATGTCAGCTAGTTACAGAGTAAGTGCTATTTCAAGAGCTACATATTTACAGTAAGTCATCATACATTAATGGTAGGTCTTATCGCTAATACATAATAGTTTGACCAATGGGGACATTACAGAGTCATAGGGGAGCTTCTGTTTATTATTAGTCCTCACAATACACTACTTGTTTCTGAATCTCATGTCGTTCATCTACTGGAAGCGAAATGTGGATACAGTGCAAGGATTTCAGGTAATTTTTCCATGGTAATAAGATAGGTTACCATATCATACAGAGTGAGCTTAGATTTATCTCTAAATGGGTCAATTTTACTACAATCCAAGATATAGTGTTCGAGTGTGTGTCCCTGTCTTTGTCCACACACTTTACACTTTACTTCATCTAGATCCCTATACAAGCCGAACTGCCAGAGATACTTGTAGCCAAGTCTTATACGAGCTGTGACAACATCTGTTAGTCTACTGACTTTGTTACTTGCCCCATACACATGTTTTACTTCACACATTTCATTGTGATGAACAATGGACCTGCTAGTTCCAGTTTGTACAGTTCAACTTTCTTCAAATTCATCCAGGAGTTCTCGTCTAATGACATTTTTAAGGGACCTATTTGATAACTCAAGATTCCGTTCAATACTGTCTTTATTTACTGCAGCCTTAGCAAGGGCGTCAACTTTGTCATGTTTCTGCATGCCAATGTGAGAAGGAATCCACAACATTTTTATATTTACCCTCTTGCTAAGGCTCACGATAGTGATGTACTGTCCCGTTTTTTTAGTACTGTTCCCGTTGTTTTAGTCGTCCGGCTTACTCGGATCAGGAGAGGAAACTTTCGATTAACGGTTTTCATGACGTTTTGAAACCTTAGATCTTCCTGCCCTCCTAACCTACCAGAGGACTCATAACATGCAGTTTTGGGAAACAAAAATCCAAAATTTATTTTCAATTATTTTTCATTTTCAAATTACGTCCATTTTTCGGCGATACGGGCAAACGGCTAAATTCAGATGTAATTGGTAAGAGGACAGGTTGTGCCAGTCATGTCTCATATCAGGAATGTTTGAAGGCCACAAGGTTAACACTGTAAACCAGGCATTACAGGGCGGATCTTAATGAAACTTTAAAAGTACTGAACATGTTAGAGGATGTAGATTCCGGATATTTTCTTCAAACGGTCAGATGCATCACAAACAAGGCTCGATGGTTTCAAGCTCAACAAACCACAATGTTGGACTGAGAACAGGAGATACTTTTAAACCTACAGTTCACATTAACCCATGGAAACGCCTACCCGCCGAAGTAGTAACTTCCAAAATTGTTTTAAAATATACGTGGAAAAGATCATAAAGACAAATGGTGGGGACCTTCGACATGCCGCCGGCTTCCTGTCTTCGAGGAAGACAGGAGGAGATACTTTGCAGTTTCCTTTGCAGTTTTGCGAAAGCAATTTCCTAGGAAGGCCACGGGGGGACACTATGTTTGAGAGAACGCAGCTTGTTACTAACTACAGAGGACCAACAACCCTGCCAACGGGCAAGGATGGAGGATTGAATAACATGATAAAAGTCGGAATAAGGAAGACCTTTACGGGAGATGGGACAAGAACGGATAGCTTCCTTAGCGGCAACATCCGCATGCTCATTCAAAGAGAGATCAATATGGCTGGGAACCCAGCAAAACTACTGATTTAAATTTACTAGAAACAAGAAACGGCCAATGTTGAATCTCAATGACCACCGGATGGACAGGATTAAAGGACCCTGGAGCCATGAGGGCACTAAGAGAGTCAACTACAACCACAAGGGAGGAATGACAATGAGAAAGCAAGAGATGGAGAGCATAGAGAATAGCATAAAGTTCTGCTGTGAAGACGCTAGCCTCCGAAGGGAGGCGACACATATAAGTGCAGTCAGGAAAAACAACAGAGTAACCCACACCGTCCGCAGACTTAGACCCATCGGTGAAGATGGAAATAGAGTGGGAATGCGAAGAAAAGTGCTCAAGGAAGAGGTTTTCCAGAATCGTAGGATGGGTAAACGTACAAAACTTGGGAAGGGGAACTCTCCACGGAGGCAAGGAAGGAACAATATGAAGAGAAACATTAGAAATATGAACAGAAAGAGAATCCTGTAAGTGAGATAACCGAACAGAAAGAGTGAGACGATGAAGAGGTACAGGAGAGGTAAAAGTCAAAGCACGACAGAGGCGAGAGGAAGGTTGTTGTAAGGACCGCACAAGATAGCGAAGACAGTAGCGATCATGGCGGTCCTGAAGAGAGAGGAAGCCAGTGTCAACATACAAACTGAGGGAGGGAGTCGAACGAAAGGCACCAGAGCCGAAACGCAACCCAGTATGGTGCAAAGCATCAAGACGGCGAAGAGTAGAAGGAGAAGCAGAAGAGTATGCAGGGCAACCATAATCGAGTCTAGACAGGACGAGAGAGGAGTGCAAATAGGAGCGTGCGCCTATCCGCTCCCCAAGAAATATGGGACAAAACCTTAAGTAGGTTAAGGGCCTTAGAGCATTCACCTCCGAGGTAAGAGATATTGATTGATGCAGTTTACAGACCTGTATTTGATGTATCATGCCCAGTTGTTGAGAAGCTGGATATAAAGTAATAGTGTTTGATATTAGTAGAATGTTATATTTATTAATGTTGTGGAATGTTATTAATGCCAGTAAACTGGAATATTTGTTGCTAACTTTTACTTCCCTAGAACCTTGATTGATATGTGGCCAGGCTGTGTGTTTCAGTGATGCTGTAAGTTACTCCCTTAAGATATAAATATGGGGGTCTCATCTCTCTAACCATAACATTAATATGGGGTCCTAGTCCGTGATCATCAATCATGTAACTCCTGTTTCAGGATCTTTATGATGTAACTCCTGTGTTTCCAGGACCATTATTGTTGTAATCCTAGTGTTCAGGATTAATAATTATGTATGACAGTAGAAATGATCCAATGATTATTTTCTAGTTTGTTGTGCCTATTTGAAGTGAATGTTGCGGTATCATTTCCTTGAAAACACTTGATGTGTGTTTCTGCGTATGATTCAGCTTGCAGTCCTATGTGAACCTAGTTATTACTGCACTTGCAACGCTGCACGACAGAGGTAAGCGTTACATTTTTGTTGCACGGTCATATGCTAATCGAGTATATTCTTATTGTGGTATAATAATTTCTTTTGAAAGTGTCTTAATAATTAATTATTATGGAGCAATTAGTAAATAAAATTTTGCAGAATCCTTCAGTAGATAGGATTAAGACCTTATCTAAATCAGTGTTGATTTGTATGGGAAAAACCCTAGAGTTAGAAGTCGCACCCAGAATGACTAAAGCTAAATTACTGAGAATAATTTTTCTGCATCTAGTAGAAGATGGCTTGTTAAGTGTTGAGGTGTTAGAAGAATACCCTGATGAGTTTGAGAGTACTGCCAGACTGAGAAGGCAGGAGTTAGAACTTCAGCTAAAGCAAATTGAGTTAGAAAGGTTTAAGTGTGTAGAAGAAACTAAAGAGTAGAGGAAACTAAACAAAGAGAAGAGGAAACTAAGCAGAGAGAAGCAGAGTTAGAGACAGTTAGAATAAAACAGCAAATGGCTGAGGCGCAGATTAGGCTTCAGGAGAAAAAGCTAGAAGCTGCAGCCGCTGCTAGTAGTAAGGGTTCTACGGGAAGTTCTAGTAGTGGTCACAGTAGTGGACTTTACTTCCCTAAAGGGTTTGAATTACCCAAATTTGATGAGAAGGACCCCGAATTGTTTTTCTTACACATTTCAAAGTTAGCTACTAGTTTAAAATGGCCAGAGGATTCTTGGGTGACCATTATGCAAGGTCAGTTGTGAGGGAAGGAACAAGAGATTTTCGCTTCGCTCCCATTCGTAGACAGCTTTCACTACTCCACAGTTAAACAGAGGATCTTGCAAGCGTATGAACTCAATGCAGAAGAATTAAGACAAAAGTTTAGAGGTCTCAAGCGTGCACCTGATCACACAGTTACAGAATACTAGAGTAAAGAGTCAATTTTTGACAGGTGGCTTAACCGAAATAATATTCATGATTTTTTGTCACTTAAGCAGTTCATCCTAGTTGAAAACCTTTTTTATTGTTTGCCTGTAAAGTTGACCATGGCACTAGCCACAGGTGAACCTTCTGACAAGGATGTTCACGATTTAGCGATGTTGGCAGATGAACATGAGTCGATTTTTAAGATACCGTATAATAATTTTAATATGGCACCTAAAACATTCACTTCTAGGCAGGCAAATCCTGAGAGGTCAAAGAATAGTCATTATAATGCTAAGTCTGTTCTTACAGCCAGGGCAGACCAAGCATCTGTTAGATCTAAGGGTACCGTTAACCTTAATAAAGCTACATCAGTTTCGACAAGTTCGACTGATGTGAAACTGTAAATATTGTCACAAGAAAGGGCATGTTGTTCGTCATTGTTTCAGGTTGCATCCGGAATTAAAACCGGAATTTTACTCGCCTTGATGACGAGTAAAAGTAGGCAATCTTGAGGTTATCTTGAGATGATTTCGGGGCTTTTTAGTGTCCCCGCGACCCGGTCCTCGACCAGGCCTCCTCCCCCAGGAAGCAGCCCGTGGCAGCTAACACCCAGGTACCTATTTTACTGCTAGGTAACAGGGGCATAGGGTGAAAGAAACTCTGCCCATTGTTTCTCGCCGGCGCCTGGGATCAAACCTAGGACCACAGGATCACAGGATCACAAGTCCAGCGTGCTGTCCGCTCGGGTCCTCGGTAAGGTAATAATTCTGAGACATTTTGTAAGGGCTTGCCACAGTGGTTTGCTGATTTTGACCCTTACATGATTCATGCTAAAATGGTTGGAGTTGTAGACAAGTGTATTCCTGTAGTTATGTTTAGAGACACTGGTGCATCGTTAACCTTGATTACTTCCAGTATGTCGTCCAAAGTCAAGAAGATTGACCTAGACGAAGTAATTCTTACACAGGGCATAGTTGGAGTAGTGCAACATGTTCCCCTCATGCAAGTTTACATTAAATCTCCCTATACTCCTGGACTATGTACTGTAGGTGTGTGAGATACCTTACCTATTCCTGGTGTCGATATAGTTATTTGAAATGACGTTGTCGGCACTATGATAAACAGTCATCTCCCCATCATGTTCAGTGACCCAGGTAGAGTTTTCGGAAACGAGTGAGATTGCTCCTGAAGTGTATCCCGCCTGCGCAGTCACCAGATCTCAAGTTGCCAAGTCCCAGAGTGATGTTTCCAAACCTGCAACCGGAGGGATGGTTGGAAAACCTCCGTTAGAACCAGAAATAAACATGGTTGACACTTTTATGTCTAGGTTGGATGAAGTTAGTGCAGTTGAGGGAGTTGTGCCAAGTAAGGAAGTTGTACCTCCCGTTACTACCTCTTCCCCTAATTTTGTTGTAAAATCCCCACACCTTAATTAACCCAACTTCAACTAAGTGATCCTAGTTTAATTAAATCCCTGTTTTTCTGAAGCTGTTAAGGAGGAGGATGCTTTGGCAGATGTTGGATACTTCCTCCGAGATCAGATGCTGATAAGACGATGGAGAATTAAGTTATCTCCCTCTTCAGAGGACTGTGAGTGTTACCCAGCTTGTGATCCCCTAAGCATACCGTGAACTAGTCCTCTCAGCTGCCCACGACGATCCATTAAGCGGTCACCAAGGTATTAGTAGAATGTTATACCAGGTATCAAAATATTTTTATTGGCCCAGTCTGAAAAAAGATATTGGTAAATATTGTAGGCAGTGTGTAACCTGTCAAATAGTGGGTAAACCGAATCAGAGTGTACCTAAAGCTCCCCTGCATCCAATTGTAGTCCCAAGTAAACCTTTTTCTCACATCATTATCGATTGTGTAGGCCCTTTGAATAGGACAAAGTCAGGTCATGTATTTTTAATAACTTAATGTGTGCCACATTAAAGTTTCCAGAAACTTAACCTGTGAGAAACATAAGAGCAAAGACAGTTATCCATCATGTGACAAAATTCTGTACTTTGGACTACCTAGAGTTATCCAGACTGACAACGGTAGCAATTTTCGGTCTGCGGAGTTCAAACGATTTTGTGATAAGTACCAAATAGAACATCGCGAGTCCAGTACTTATCATCCACAAAGTCAAGGTGCTTTTGAGAGATTTCACCAGACTATGAAGCAGATGTTACGGACTGTTGGTGAATACTCCTGACGCAGTTGGGATGAGGACTTACCTTTTATCTTGTTTGCAGCTCGATATGGTTTACAACATTCCTTAGGGTGTTCTCCTTTCCAATTAGTTTTCGGATACCAAGTGAGAGGCCCATCCAGTTGCTGAGTGAAAGGCTGTTGGAAAACTTCTCTCTCCCTGATGGAAGTTGTCTGTTGAGTGAGATCCAGTCGAAGTTGAAGAAGTACCAAGAAGTGGTAAGCGAGCACCTGAAGAAGTCGCAGTTAAAGATGAAACACCACCATGACGAGACGTTCAAGGTGAAGTTGAGATGTTTCCAGCCAGGTGATCTTGTTCTTGTTTTAAAGTCCAGAGTGGAAACTGCTTTAGCTCATCATTTTGAAGTCCTTTTCAAGTTGTCTGCAGACGTTCTGAGTAATGTTTAAAATTAAAAGTCTGCAGGACCCTTCCAAGGTTTCGGTAGTGCACATTAACAGGGTTAAAATCATTTCAAGGCTCCAGGCCAGTGTCATGTGTGGTACAGGACACAGTCACCCCTGAGAACCATATGACTTGTCTAATCCTACACATTGAAATTCTAGTTTTGAGGAGATGATGGGACACTTGGACGAGGTTAAACAGGCAGAGTTGAGAGTGTTACTACACCAGTATTTTAATTTGTTTGGAGAAGTTCCTACCCAGACCTCTGTTTTGAGCCAGGATATTCAGCTTACAGACACCACCCTATTCGTATGCATCCGTATAGAGCATCTCCAGAAAAGAGAGATATTATCAGGAGGGAAGTGGAGTTCCTCCTGGAAAATGGTCTAGTTACACCAAGTCAGATTTCTTGGTGCTCACCATGTTTGTTAGTTCCTAAACCGGATGGGAGTTGGCGCCTCCCATCTGTACTGACTATAGGCGGTTAAATAAGGTAAATAAAGTAGACACTTTCCCATTGCCATTGCTTGAGGATTGTATAGACCAGATTGGTCACTGTCAATTTATATCTAAACTATTTGTCATAAGGTTATCATCAAGTGCCTTTGACCAGTCGAGCTAGTGAGTATCAGCTTGGTAACCCCTGATGGTTGTTTTCAGTATAACGTTATGCCTTTGGTCTTAAAAATGCCCCAGCAACCTTCCAGAGATTAACGAATTTGTTGCTGCAGGATATGCCAAATTGCCGTGCTTATTTAGATGACATTGTTTTAGTGATTCTGGCAAGATCATTTGCAGGGTTTAAATTTGTTGTTTGCTAAGTTGCAAGAATCCAATCTTACCGTTAACCCTAAAAAATGTAACTTTGCTAGAGTTACAATTTTTTATCTAGGGCACGAGGTTGGTCAAGGTAGGGTGATGCCTATCTGATAAAATTAATGCCATTGTTAATTATCCTTCCTGACTAACAAAAAACAGGTTCAGCGATTTTTAGGGATGGGTGCCTATTAAAGTAGGTACTGAAAGAACTTTTCTATGGGTAGCTTTACCTATGACTGATTTGTTGCAACAGAGTTAGATTTAATGGACTACCCAATGTTAAGAAGCCTTTGAGGTTTAAAAAGTATCTAATCTTCATCCCTAGTCCTCGCTAGTCCTGATTTTACTAAGCCTTTAATCATGTACTATGTGACAGTGTTCCCCCCCTTCTATTTCTCCCACGCCTGCTGTAAGAGTCATGTCCACTGAACCCGAGCGTTCTCTACATTGCAGGCCTCAGTTTGACATATGTGGGAGAGGATAGTGTTCTCGCAGTGCCGAGAAATTTGTATAAGAAGAGTATTTTGGCCTGTGGTATAGGCCCTATAGGAAGCCAATATGGCGCTGGCTCCTCTGTTCTCCCGCCAAAACTGTGTGACGTCAGTGACACCAGATTGGTCACCGTCGCGACGTGGCACTGGGAGCCAATGAAAACCTCCCTTGGCAAATATGACGTCACGAAGGCAGGGGGGGGTCCAGCCGTAGCGCGTGTTGGCGCCTCAGTCTCACACGGCACGTCAGCGAGGCAAGACGTGAGCCAGGGAATCCTGTCAAGTTGACGGATTACCCGAGCTCCGGTGGATATAAGCGTCTCCTTGTGTCTGCACGCACTCTGAGAAGTCTTCCTTCATTCTGTGTGTGGACCGAAGAAGGAATTGACGGAATATTGAGCAACAAGTGCTCCGGGACAGGGCGTTGCAAGAAGTGACTGGGCAGTGATGTATGTGACGTCTGTGGCAGTTCACCCGTTAGGAGACAGCTAGAGGAGGGCCATCCACCGCATTCCACCGTGAGGAAACCTGGTTGACCGACTCGTCAACTAGGTTGGAGTGTGAACGACGGTCCTGTCAGTCGACAGCAGTACGCCGATCCCGTGGAACCTTACGAGTCACCTGTTGTATGCAGTACGCCAAGAAGTCTCCTTCATTCCATGTGTGTGGACCGACGAGGGAATTGACAGTATATTGAGCTTCAAGTGCCTGGAATCGGGAGCTGTGCTGGTGGAGTTTAAGCAGCATCGTCTGGGACGTCTGATAGCTTCACAGTGACATCATAGTGAAGGGGCCAATTTCACTGGGAGTGCAGTGAAAGAAGAAACTAATTGGGAATCCGTACGACTACCGCCGAGACGTAGGCTGGCAGCCGTAATTGAGAGGGAAGTTGACGGCCAGGAGACCGACTCCACCCTACAAGACGTGGGGGAGGAGCACGGACTGCGGAGGACAGAACGCGGCGAGACGCGATAATCCTGGGACGTTGGCTGGGTTTCTGGAGGGTATACGAGGCGAGAGCCTGGCCAGGAGCTGCAACTCAACTCTCATCATAGGATAGGTGAAGTAGGTGATTACAGTTACCCTCCCAATTCCCCTTTAGTAGCTATATATATTTAGCCAGAGTATCTTTCATGTAGTGAGCAAGTCTCACCTGGATCTATGTCACAGTAGGCACAGTGTGTGGAGTGAGGCTATACAGAGTACTCGCAGTATTCATTTATATATATATATATATATATATATATATATATATATAATATATATGATATATATATATATATATATATATATATATATATATGCAAACAAGCCTGAATGGTCCCCAGGACTAGATACAACTGAAAACTCACACCCCAGAAGTGACTCGAACCCATACTCCCAGGAGCAACGCAACTGGTATGTACAGGGATGCCTTAAACCACTTGACCATCACGACCGGACATAAGGAAGTGATAGCCTGAGCTATATGAACCACTTCCCCGCCGGCACCTGGATGGTTATCTTGGGCATTGCATTTTATCAAATCACCTCTTTTTTTGGGGCAACACGTGAGGAACACAAATGCAAACAAGCCTGAATGGTCCCCAGGACTAGATACAACTGAAAACTCACACCCCCGAAGTGACTTGAACCATACTCCCAGGAGCAACGCAACTGGTATGTACAGGGATGCCTTAAACCACTTGACCATCACGACCGGACATAAGGAAGTGATAGCCTGAGCTATATGAACCACTTCCCCGCCGGCACCTGGATGGTTATCTTGGGCATAGCATTTTATCAAATCACCTCTTTTTTGGGGCAACACGTGAGGAACACAAATGCAAACAAGACTGAATGGTCCCCAGGACTAGATACAACTGAAAAATCACACCCCAGAAGTGACTCGAACCCATACTCCCAGGAGCAAACGCAACTGGTATGTACAGGGATGCCTTAAACCACTGACCATCACGACCGGACATAAGGAAGTGATAGCCTGAGCTATATGAACCACTTCCCCGCCGGCACCTGGATGGTTATCTTGGGCATAGCTTATCAAATCACCTCTTTTATCAATCATTCACCTCTTTTTTGGGGCAACACGTGAGGAAACACAAATGCAAACAAGCCTGAATGGTCCCCAGGGCTAGATACAACTGAAAACTCACCCCAGA
>WNGS01161619.1:0-15169 GCA_020271785.1 Procambarus virginalis | reverse complement strand
TACTTGTGAGACCTCTCTCTGTGAAGGGTTGGTCTCTGAGCATCTTCAAACATGCCTCAAGGTTGGTGAATAAACCCCACTCCACCTTTATTTCTCTTATGAAGCTTTCTGAGAAGTGTTGCCTATTATTGCTATAACTATTATTATTATTTTATTATTATTATTATTATTTTATTATTATTATTATTTTATTTTTATTATATTATTATTATTATTATTTTCCAGGGGCGATTCAGTGGCAGGTAAATCATCACAGGGTCAGTTAGGAGAGGAACATGACAAAGCACAGTGTGACAATAACCCCTTAAGCGGTGGTGGGGTTAGTCAGTCCAATGGTAATGGAGGGGAGGGGGGGGGGGGAAGTGATGAGTGATGATGATAATGGTGATGATGATGGTGGTGGTGACATCTCTCAGGCAGGTCCTAGTGGTCTTAGACCTCTTGACAACAATAGAGATAATGGACTAATTAGTGATGAAAATTTCTCAGATGAGGAGGAGGATGTTATAGTCACCCCCCACTTAATTAATAGGGTGGGGGCCCTGGGGGATCTCTTCACTAGAATGGAATATTCCATCCCCCCAACCTTCGCCACAGACCCATAGGGCTCCTAAGCAACTTTCGGGATTATTACATATCTGAAATAGAGAATTACATGAATTCTCTTAGGGGGCATGGTAATTTACTTCTTCATTAAAAATCCTTCTCGAGGTGAAGGTTACACTTTTAAAAAACGACTCACAGAAGATGATGACTTTAGGGAACACTTCATAACGACACCTGCTAGACTGGTAACTCTTGAGGAGGTGGGTAATCTTATTGATAGCTGGGTGGGTTATATGATTACACGGTTGGAGGATCTCCTTTCAGAAACAGAAGGGAGTGGTTTCATACTATATAATGTCGATTTCCTGAAAATCGTCATCTGTAATGCTAGTGTAAGATCAGTTTTGGGGGATTATGTCCCTTATCCTCCCTTTCTAAGGGGGCGAAATGAGGTCTTCAACCCAAACCCTGTAGGAAACAACAGAACATGCATTATTCAATGCATCGCTGCTTTTCTGGCATCACAACAAGGGTGGAAATGGAGACGTATAGGGAGACTTGTAGAGTCTCACTCTAGGGTTAGGAAAATGGTCAAATACGACCATTTATCCTTCCCTCTCTCGTGGGAGGATATCTCTAAATTGGAGAGTAGTAATAAACTGTCCATTTTTTTGTATTCAATACACAAACATAGTGACGGTGTCTATCACGTCTCTCTTTGCCGTCGTGGCAGCAGACAGTACTCGGTCATAGTGCCATTATTGCTCTTGGGAGAGTCTCATGTGGCACTAATTAAAATTTCAACAAATTCCTACGGAACTTTACTCGTAGCCACAGACGAAAGACAGTCTTCTGTAGAAACTGTCTTTCAGAATATCAAAATTCCACAGAGCTAACAAACCACTCATCCTCCTGTGAGCTCACTCAGAAAATTATTTACCCACAGGAGGGGGACACACTTCATTTTACAAATACGGGGAAAGGTTACCCTCCTTCTCATGTGGCTTACTTCGACTTTGAGTCGTACTTAAGCTGACTGAGGATTGTCTAGGTTCTGTTACAGCCATACATAAGGCTATAGCATACAGCTATATAATTGTTGATAGGAACCACTCGGTTGTTGATAAATTTACATATTTTGGGGAGGACAGTGTCACTCATTTCATGCGACGAGTTGCTACCAAATGGGAAATTATCAGATCCACTCTTCCCTATTATGAAATAGACATGTCTCTTGAGGATATGGTTCATTTTAGGAGGCAGTCACACTGTCAGTTTTGTGAAGAGGTATTTACCCCCACCAATTTCAAGGTTCAACATCATGATCACCTTAGGGAAAAGCTCAATTATATTGGAGCTCTGTGTAACTATTGCAACCTTCGACACAAGAATGCCCTAGAGAGTTTAGTCCTAATTGCTCATAATATGTCTTATGACATGGGCTTAATTTTGAGGGAGTTTGCTATGGGTTCAAATATTAAGAGCAATATCCTCATGAGACAGGGAACGAAATATCTTAAGGTGGAAATAGGGAAGCTTAAATTTCTCGATTCACTGGCTTTTATTACAGGTAGTCTTTCATCCCTAGCAAAGACCCACATAGATTCAGCCAGCCCCTTAACATTCACTCACTCAATGATAGAAGGTTTGCCTAAAGAGAGTCACCACCTTCTCTTAAGGGGGAAACAATTTTTTCCTTATGAATATACCACTAAAATCAGCTGCTTTAATGATACAACACTCCCCCCTATTGAAATGTTTTACAGCTCCCTAAACAAATCAGGTATAACTTTGGATGAATATAGTCATTCTAAATTAGTATGGGAGACAACAAGGTGTAGGTCATTGAAGGATTACCTTCTCATTTATTTAAAGTGTGATGTCGGCTTACTAGCTGACATTTTTACACACCACAGAGTAATTCTAAATGACTTATATTCTTTAGAAATGACCCATTACTGTAGTCTCCCGGGCTATTCCTACGACTGCTTCTTGAAAAGCAGCAAAATATCGTTGGAGTTAAGTGCCGACGTGACGTTGCACAACCTCCTCTCACAAAACATTCGAGGAGGTTTTACAACTGCAGTTAGGAGTTACGTCAGAGCTAACAACCGATATGTCAACCCATCTTTTAACCCCCGGGAGGATAGATCTTCATTCTTACTGTATTTAGATTTCAACTCCCTTTATGGGAGTTGTATGACTAAGAAATTGCCCTATGGGGGACTAAGGAGACTATCATCTGATGAGATGAACTCCTTCATTAGTGAAGGGAAAATAATGACAGAACAGCCATTCTCTTCTAACAAAGGCTACTGGCTCTTAATTGACACCAAACACATAAGACCTGAAATAGCTAGACTAACAGACGATCTACCCCTTTGTTTACACCATAGGGGAATAAGTATGATGGATATCTCCCCATTTAGTAAGGGACTTCTGGAAACAAATAACATTACAAAGCTCCCTAAAAAAAATATTAAACTGGTTGGTGATCATCTGCCCAAACAACAATATTTCATATCACTTCACCTTTTACAGCTATTTATTGAGATAGGTCTTGAAGTACAGACTATTCATGCAATTTATGAGTTCCATCAGTCTGATTTTATGGCGGGATTTGTTAACACAAACGTTAACAATAGAAATGCCTCCACCAGTAACGATAGGAAAACACTTTTTAAGTTGCTGACTAACAGTGTTTTCGGTAAAACACTACTGAACCCAACCCGTTATGCCATTGACACCAAACTAGTGACTTCTGCTAGAGTCTTTTTACGGGAGGTGAAGAATCCACGCTTTAAACGAATGGTGCATTTAGGTGACAATAAATTATTGTCTGTCAGTTCCAGACCATTCATTAAAATTACTCATCCTAATTACATTGGGTTCCAGATTCTTGAGCTAGCAAAATACAGTTTGTACCATTTTTGGTACCGAGTACTTAAGGGGCACTATTCAGATAGAGTACAACTGCAGTATAGTGATACAGACAGCTTCATATTTAGCTTACTCAGCGAAGATGTCTTTGACGAGATGGGGAAAGAACCCCTTAGATCATGGTTAGATACGAGTAACTTTCCTGTAACTCACCCTTTATATGACCCGTCTAAAAAAGGCGTTCTAGGACTTTTAAAGTCAGAAGTTTCAGACAGACACATCCTTGAAGTTGTAGCACTTAAGCCCAAAATGTATAGTGTGCTTTTGCACGATAATTCAAATTCCATCACCGCTAAGGGTATTCCTCGCGCTGTGCAAAGATCTTTAACACATAACCACTTTAAAGAGACCCTACACACTAATGGAGTAGTAAATACTTTCCATTATTCACAAATTAGGAATGTGGGGGGCAAATGTCAACTGTTTTCAATTCTAAGAAAGGCTTAAGCGCATTTGATGATAAGCGCTTTTACCTCAACAAATACACTAGTCTAGCGTATGGACACCCAGACATACCACCGGATGCCCGGGGAATGTCCCCCGAGAGTGAAGGTGGTGACGTCATTGATCCACAAGGTGCGGAAGGACAACAGCCCTCCAGTGAGAGTGAACCCTATGACGTCAGTAGTCCAATACCTGAGGGAGAAGAATCACTACACCCAATTCACTCACTGGGTGATGATGATGAGTCATCATCTTCATCCCAGGGGGAGGAGGGGGAGGAAGACCCCACAACGGACCTGTGGGCGCGGAGGCGTCATCTGGTGGGGAAGTATTATAAAGGGGGGGGGTGGATGACTTACAATTTGACTATGTTTAACCCTACTGTACTTTGTTTAATATAATCTATAAAACATATGGCTTATTTCTTTTCCCCTTTTAAGTATATAATCTTAAAATAAAAAAAAACACTTACAACAACTAGGAGGTGTGGGGTCCCCCCTTACAACACATTAGGGGTGGGGGCATTAATGAAATTCTTTGATTTTTAATACTCCTTAAATGCTCTTATATATAAGAAGGGTGAAGTCAAGGCCATTAGGTGCAAGGAAGGGTACGGCTGTCCACCCAAGGTCACCAAGTACGATATGGGTCTGAACATATATATATATGTATATAGTCCTGGAGGGATCGTTCAGTCTTGAACGATTATATATACCCCTAAATACTGTATGTGTGTCAGGAGGGCGTTGACCCTCTTACGGTTCACTCAAGGTCGCCCAGTACGAGGGAGGGTGGGGACCCCACCTCTACTCAGACTAACCTGTTTTTTTGTTACACCCGGCCCATAGAGGGAATGAGGAGGGGTGTGGCTGGCTCTCACCCGTGTTTATTATACAATAAATTCATTTTTTTTTTACTTAAATATACTGTCATACTACCACTGTATAAATGAACATATCCATACCGCTATATACAACAGTTATCTCCAGTTTCCACCGTTTTCTCGACCACTACTACTCTCCCCCCAGATGACCTAATATGGAGTGGCACTATGTGGCTCCCCGCTTCTGATTTCCTTATCTGTTTTCCATACAAGGGTGGCATAGGAAGGCACTTTCCCATCTTCTCTGATGTCCACTGAGGGTGACCAGACTGAATCGAGAATTTCATCCTACATGTACCTGAACTCAAACATCAAAACTGTATTAGCGTATGTCCTAGGTCTCTTTGACATATGCTACCTTAAGAGCAGGATGATTTCTGCGGATGGAAATCCTGGGGAATAGAAGATTGCAGTGATGCCGGGGTCTTTTTAAAATGATGCCGTACTAAATGCCTTTATGTATGAGTATATCTAAAGAAAGCGTCAGTGGATAGATCATGTGAATTATTACACATCATAAGGCGAGGCAAAATACACACAAAGGGATTAGCTACCTCATCCCTTTGTGGGTATTTTACCTCAATAAACTTATTATATTAAAATCTAAATAAGATCAATTAAAGATCAAGATGAGAATACAGGGAAGTGTGCAACCACTGTGGAGTCAGGCAGGTTTGGGGAAGATTACTGCCTTTCAGTAAATATATTTAGAGTACTGTTCTGCATTATCTAGCTTAACCAGATGCCACTTGTAGCAAGTATTGGTAAATTGTTCAAGTGACGGTGATTAATGTAACTGTTGGTGTTTACTTAACGTGAATTACTTGAGCAATTAATTGTATCCAATTGATGGTCGTCCGCGTGACGTTAACGCAATTCATTTAATGTCTGACATTGTTGTTAAAGTAATTTACTTGTGTTGTTGTATGTCTTAGTGGCATTGAGTAAAGTAACAAATTACTTGTGGGTGTGTTATTGCGGTGATTGTCTTTGTGACATTGTTGTGTACGCTGTTACAGCCCTGGGTTCTTAGTTGGAAACCAGAGGTCAAATTGAGCTCTAAATAATTACTATACATTAATTGATAGGATTGGATCATGTGAGAAGGATATTTAATTAACAATAACATTAACATTCATGGAGCCTGAATTCCTAGGTGCGCCTTTGGTTCCGTCTTCCTTGCCAGACGTAAGATGAATCATTTTCTCAGAGCATTCAGACTCTGAACTTGTTGATTATTAAATATAATATTGAACTAGTTATCAGCTATTATTAGAAGTGTTAAAGTAACTAATAATGAATGTCGGTGAAGACTTATGTTTATGGCTGTATGATTAGCTAGGCTCGCTTCCCGGCAGCATATTTAAGAGAGCGGAGGAGGCTTGTGTTCGGTCTCTGTGTCTGGCTGTTGTGCTCACTTCTACCCTCGTGGGCTCCGTTCTCCTCCTCCCTTATCTTAGAGAATCAAGGTTGAATAAGGTAAGTATAATACCGAGTGTCCATGTTCTGGCACATTTGTCTAATATTCTGGTGTAGCCTAAGCTGGTGCTTTTATCCCTAAGATTACTCTAGGATGTTTTAGTGAAACCAAGTGTGCTCAAGTGGTACGAGGCTACCTAGAGCCATTACTAGTGTCCTTCCAAGTAGTCTTTACCCAAGTTGCAACTGTAAACCTTGCATCCTGTCTATGTGGACCAAGGTGTTTAACGTGAGGTAGAGTGGTAAAGAGAATTATTGTGTTAATGTATATGGGGGTTATTAGAGGGTTTAATAAATAAGTTAATTTATGAGAAGTATCAATTCATCCTGTTGAAGTCGTGTAGATGATTAGCTACTAGACAGCAGACCTGTAATTTAAAACAGAATCATTAATAGGAACCTTAGTTCCTTGGGGGCCGGGCCTATCTATCCCACTATTTTTGATACATCATGACTATTGGCCCTTCTCAGTACAACCACATACCCTCCATAATATACGCATTTCCATTTGTTGACGTGGTTGATTTGACAAGAGTGTACACGAAGTATTTTCAGGTTAGTTCATTGTTGTTGATGACCTGCCCAGTGGGGTCGAGACTGTGTGTGTGTGTGTGTGTGTGTGTGTGTGTACACACACACACACCTGTCAGGTGGTGGGTCAAGGAGACCTACTGCAAAGTGGTGTTTGTCAGATTTGAAGTAACACTCTTGGTTTAATGTAAAGTGGGGCTGTGTATTAGTAAGTTATTGAATAAATATTGTTATTCTGTTTACACAGGCCTGTATGTCATTCCCTCATTCTGCAGTACTGCCCTCATTTATTACCTTACTTACAATTGTCCTGAAGAGGCACTTGAGCAGGTTCAGGCTCCAGCCCTTAACCCTATCATTGAGTATCAAATTCGGTGTGAGGGCCCGTCCTCTACCTGCTTTATTCGCTGCAAGCGAGTTGCAGAGAGGATACCCAGTGAGTGAAGGACTTCTGGTGCATCGTGGAAGGGAAGACCACTGTGGTCTTCACCCTTCTCCTGTACTACGGGACCTTTGGCGGTTGTTCTCGCCTATCTCTCCCCTTTCGGATTGCTCATTCGACGCATCTGGCCTCCCTGCATGTAGTCTGGGTGTGTGGTTACTGTTGACCCGCAAGGATATTCTCACATCTGGCCTCCTTGCATGGAGTCTGGGTGTGTGGTTACTGTTGACTCGCAAGGATATTCTCACATCTGGCATACCCATTTGGGACTAAGGCACTTAACAGTAAATAAGCTCCAGTCATCGTCAGGTGGAGGAAACGGTAATCTCTCATGATATTAGAAGCAAGCTCCAGACCCAACTGTGTCGTCAGAGAGCTCCGCGCGTCTATCTCCAGGTTATCTTGAGGTGATTTAAGGGCTTAGTGTCCCCGCGGCCCGGTCCTCGACCACGCCTCATTTTTGTTACATATCTCCAGGAAGCGGCCCGTAGCAGCTGTCTAACTCCCAGGAACCTATTTACTGCTAGGTGAACAGTTGCATCGGGGTGAAAGAAATTCTGCCCATTTGTTTCTGCCTTCGGCGGGGATCAAAACCTGAACCTTAGGACTACGAATCCTAAGCGCTGTCCACTCAGCCGTCTTACCCCCCCATGTCAGGCAGGTCTATGCTCCACTCTGTCTCTTAAGTGCAGTACGTCACTGAATTCACATCAGAAGTCTATAGTGGAGCTTTAACTCTAGCAGAATTGTTTACACACAGATCAGATGAGACTCATTATTTTGATACGCCAAATAAGTTATGAGAGATCCCCTGGAGAGGAAGTCTTAAGCATGTGCGCGCGACTACCATGTACCGGGGAGCAGTGGATGGTGAGAAAGATTTAATAGCACCTGGGAAGAAAAGCCCAGGAGCTCGAGTTCGATAACCATCATAAAGTCGAGAATAACAGTGGCAGAGAACCTTCGGTACACCACTCGACACACTGTCGTCCAGGGAGTAAACAGTGGCACCCTCGGCGGTCTGCACACTTCAACTGTTCCATCTCCCACATGGTCGTCAGACGAGATGTGGAAGAATCTTGCCCACGTATTAAGAAACCCTTAAGCTCGCGAACAATTTTCTGGATTATAGACAATATAGTACATCCGCCAGAAGAATGGTTGACACTTGTGGACAACCTGCGGAGGCTCATGAAGACAGCTGTGGTAGCCTGATCTTGCAAGCTGAGGTATCAGTGTGTGGAACTTTGAGCTATGTGAACCAACAATATTAAGGCCTAAGACACTAAAGAGCAGCAGCCCGACCTCCTAAGGATTACCAATGTCAAGAAAACGGTCAATTTAAAGTGTCCTCTCCTACCCTTCAAGAGGACCCAGAACAGAAAATGGGACACTACGTCACTTTCGCAAACCGCTTCCATTATTTAGTACGACAATTTTTGGCCTTGGGTAATGCATACAAGCGAAAAGCGACGTTTTTTGTTGGAGGAGAGGTTGGTTAGGTTGGAGGAGAGGTTGGTTAGGTTGGAGGACAGGTTGGTGAGGACTGGCTAGCAAACAACCGCAGGGAAGGTAACTATCAGGAGAAAGCGCAAAACCATTACAGTTATATGGCACTGGGAAGGGAGTGCCATAAGGATTAAGGATTTGGGATGGGACGGGGGAGACGAATGATGACCAATTACTTGTGGACTGTCGGGGGATTGAACACCTACCTGCATGCTGCAAGACCATCACCATACCGTCCACCCACTGGTTGGACATCTGGGAATTGGATCACAGTAGGTAGTCGTAGATAGTGACTAGAGCCATGTAATGGTTAAGGCCTTTCATTTACACGTTGAGGCGGTCAAGCGCTCTCCAGAGACCACCACACCGGCAGTTTAATCTTTTTTGTTCACTTTGAGGAATGTGTGTATATGTATGTATTAACACGATGTCCTGAACGGAAGTCCTGATGTGTGTATTTTACATCAATAAACTTATTTCAATTGCATCAATTAGGGACGCCTGGTGTCCCCCGGACACTTGGCAGCTAAATTGTGGGTGAAAGTTGGCACTCGCACTCATTAACCTCTCTCACGAGACCCTGGCATCGTGTGCCAGACCACAATGGACATTGTGACTGTTACGTACTCCTAGCTGGATACGTTCATAAATTTAAATAAACTTTTTGTTCCATTTCATCATTACCTGTATATGTATATATATATTATATTTTTGTAAATTATCGTGTGGTGTGGCAATATCAGTGAATACAGGAGCACGGTTGGTCTTCACACGTCTAATACCTGTTAAATTCGGGAAAATAGAATTGCTGGACCTGCTCAGTTATGGGAGTTCCAGATGTCACTCTGTAAAAATTCATATATTATTAATTTACTGTAATTAAGCTGGTGGCATTGTGACATATATTTTGGAAGTAACTATATTTTATTTGCATTCTTATGTATTTTGAGAACAAGTGGTTGTTCAATTAGTTTTAAATATTAAAAAGTCTTTATTTTCCATCCCTCATCCTGGATGAGGCAGAGGAGGGAGAGAATTATGGGTAGAGACAGTGCGAGAGTCAGTAGCTTGTCAGGACTAGAAGGAGTAACATGTGGGAGTTAAGTCTAAGAGTTCTTTTTTCTTGTCATTAGTAGATATTTCTTCTGGGAGAGACAGTATATTGATTTTTGCTTTAATTGTGAAATATAGTGACAATCTGTACTTACATATTATTGAGATTTATATTGAATATATATATAAATTTTATATGTATATTTCTTCAGTCCTAAGGGAAAATTTTATTAAGTTGCTCAGTACTTATTATGGGGTTACACTGGTGACCCCTCTTGTGAACAGCAGTTGTAGCATCCCTAGACATTTAAGGTCCTGCTGTTGTAGGGTCACGAGCCGTAACGAACGATAGGTAACAGTGACTACTAAACTTAAACAAAACCAGACAAAATGACACCTTGACTGACCAAACTAAAATGTAAAGGTATTACAGTCGTTGATCAAATGAACAAAGATAAACAAAAACTATGATGGGCACAAGTGGGAAACATGAGGAGGAAGAGCAGCAGCAGCAGCAGCAGTCTTCTCCAGCTGTTCTGCATACATCCCGAGGACACCCAATTATTCATCATTACCTTCTACAGTAATTATAAAATCGATTACCGGGAGTAACTTGTGTAAAAACCCGCTGCTTGAAGGTTACCTCAAGAGGCTCAATGTTTATGACCGTGTGGGCGCGTGTTCATCCAGGTGTGGTAATGGAGGTTGAGCTTCAGCTCCACACACACACGTGCTCTAGACGAGTACCTCGTGCCTACAACCGCCCCCTCCCTCCTAGTTAAAGTAAGTTTATTGAGAAAAAGAAGTACATCTCAAAAGGATAGAGTAGCTAAGACTATTTCTACCCTCGTCTATATAAGGTCCCTCAAAGGGCTCACAAACCCATACAGTACACAATTATTAATTATATTCTATATGTCACATTCCAATGGTAATCACATGGCATACTGTGAGATCTCATTGATTATGGTGCCCGTGTCATGTCTTGTGTTGGTGAAGGCAGACTAAAGTTGAAGAAGGTACAAAATGAAGCCATGAGAATAATACCAAAAATATTTTTAAGACCCAAGAAGTAATATCACTGAGATGCCTATAATCTTCTGAATCTGAGCGTGTCTCTTAATCCTGATATAACTGTTCACTATATTCCCCCTTGGAAAGATGTGCAGGTCTCTCTGAATTATACCCATATCAGTGTAAAACAAATTTACAACACAAACTATGAGATGTATACCATTAGCAGCTATTGACAATCATCAAAATCTCAAACCAACTGAATCCTATGCCTTTACTGATGACTCTGTGCAGTTAGGCAGTGGTAGAACAGGTTGTGTATGTGCCGGATACAAAGGGAATAAAATGATCATGTCTGGTACTCGGATTGAACAACTGGGCAAGCACGACACAGACTGAGCTATTGGGTATTTATCTAGCTACTGAGTACATTAAGAGAGCCAGGGTTCACTCGCAACATGAAGCAATTGTAAAAAATCTGATAAACTCTGCACAGTTACCCGACGGAACCGATGTCAGTATCCCAAGAGTGGGCTTCAAGGTGTATAACCCGAAGAATGCTATAGTATCTACAATAATGTCGATATCAAACAGCCACTTGAATAATACCCTGCATTGTTTGGATAATTCCATATACCAATACCCTGTATATTTGTCCTAAGGATATATATAGTCATTCGGGTAAAGATAAAACAAACAAAAAATCTAGATGACTAAGACGACGACAAAGCTTGTAATTATAACAAATTATGCAATTATTACAAATATTATGTATTTGTTTTTAAAGTAATGAGAACCGTTAGTTCGATGACCATTACTAAAACTGAATTTGTCTCCATTCAGTATTTTCATAAACACAATTTTTATATTGTACACATGTTATACAAATTGTATCTTATATCATTAATAAATTTTATTGTATATATACCAGAAATCTTATTTTCCAATTTTTTGGAAATTTCATCTTCTATCTTATTTTTCCAATTGGGTGTAATAATGTTTACACAAAATCACCGATATAGTAAGAGTGACTCCTTCCTTTATAATACATATTTATTTATAACTGGATCATTTTACACTTATAATTGTGAAATATTTCCCATTGTAACAATTAACTACATAAAACACACTAATAATATACCGCCATGAGGATTTTAGCTTTTAAGATTAAATACGAATTAATACTTAAATTTAGGTATTTTATGGATTATTCCCGTTATTAAAATATGAATTATACGTTTAATATTAGCCATATCTGTGACGTCACCGCGAGGATTGAGTAATAACTATTTTCTTAGGCCTCGTAAGTGATAAATTCTAACACATTATATATTAAATCAATATATTCAGTTCTGGTTCAAATACAACAGCCCAACTCCCAGTTTTATAACGATTAGTTCTCACATGAACGGCAGTGTGCGTGTGGGGCCATATTGGTTTGGACGGCCATGAGGACTTGACGGTTAGGACGGCCAATCCTTATCAAAGTGATGAGGATTTTTGTTTAAAGAAATATTAATTTTAAAGTTTGGATATGACATAAGTATGATTTCTCTGATCATGGAAGCTCATAATGATTACATCCTTAAATGTAAGTATGAATTTCTTCTCTGCTGTGAATATACTTTGTCATCCACACCTTTATTTATTTCAAACAGTGAATCTGTCAGAAACATAATTTAAATAAAAGCAATTATATGGAATTGATATATGGAACATTTTTCAAAATTAAAATATGTTCAGATATGTAATTGTTCACAAGATACATTTAAAACTCGAAAATGAAAACGGAATGCACAAAGTTTTTACCTTTCACGAATAAATAAAATCATTTTATCTTTAGTCAAGCATTCTTGGCTGTAACCCCCCTCCCCCACCTGGGCTCTGCCTTGGATTACCTATCAGGGCTCTGATTTGGATTCCCCTGCAAGAACTCTGCTTCCTTGGATTCCCTACCTGTACACGGATATTCACACTATTACTGTCGATCTAAACAACAATCAGTTAATAGAGTGCATAAATTTTAATTAAACAGCAAAAACCTTTATGTGGAGTTACAAATATGAGATCAGACAAATATATGACTTCCCCCCTACCCCCCCCCCCTCCCTTCCTCATCACTATTCTGATACAGTTACGTGATACAATATGCAGTTTTGCGCGATTACTGAACATCAAAATAGAAAAATATGAAGTCTTCCCAACAGACAAATCCGATATGGTCGATTAAACATCTATTCTATTTTCCTTAACTTTTCGTCGGCCTGTGATGGCTGCTGTGATTCTTTTCTCGTTGCCTAAGATACCACAAAAGTCTTTGATAAAGTTTCCTATCAGGTTCTTTTCTAACGTAGCTGCAAGTTTCCCATTAATTTGGGTCTTTCTTTTCCCCTCTAAGCACTATCTATATGGTATTGTACCTAAGCCGTTATAATTTACAGTACCCTGTTTGTCCGTTATGGGTTACGAAGTCACTTGAGAGGACGGGCCAATACCGCAATTAAAATAAAACCTGAAATAAATATTTTAAATTGATAAAACCATATATGAGAATTAGATGTCATCAAAGTATATTATTTTTTTTAACAATATTCTCTTGATAGTGTTTATGACTTACATATATAACTTCAATGAACTCAAGTATTTAAAGCAGTGGAAAGTAGATAATTATTATTCAACTTGAATTTCATCAAGAATTTAGAAATAATGATGTTGATGGTAGCTGAAGACAACATTAAGTATAATTAAGGCAAGGCCGTAAGGTAGAAATCACATTTCTCGGAAAGTTCATAATGTTCAAGATTTCATCCGAAGTAATTATTAATATATTTTTTCGCTTTCTAACATCAAGATACATTCAAAAAGTCAAGATCCAAAGACAGATAATGGTCAGAGACAAACACAAAGCTTAACCCTAACTAGTCTTTCAGATTCCAAAACTCCAACTTAATCCGTTTCTTAAGAATTAAATAGGTACGATTTTAGCAAAGTTTCCCAGCTCCTCCTTTCCCAGGAAACTTCCTGGACTATATATCTGGAGACCTTGTACTTCAGTGGTTTAATATCTCATGGCGGAGCGTTCGACATCTCCCAGGAGGTCAATAACGCATCTTTAGTTCCTCAATCATTCTAGAAGTTGCTTGGGTGGGGTTTTATGCTGTGTTTGTTGGCCTTTCCCCACCATTACCATCATGCCTTTCTCACCAACTTCTTGCCCACCTCTCACCACCACAGCCATCTTGCCCACCCCTCAACACCACCCCCACATCTTGCCCACCCCTCAACACCACCCCCACCATCTTGCACCACCTCTCACCACCACCACCATCTTGCCCACCTCTCAACACCACCCACCAACTTGCCCACCTCTCACACCACCACCACCATCTTGCCCACCTCTCACCACCACCCCACCATCTTGCCCACCTCTCACCACCACCACCATCTTGCCCACCTCTCAACACCACCACCATCTTGCCCACCTCTCAACACCACCACCACCATCTTGCCACCTCTCACCACCACCACCATCTTGCCCACCTCTCAACACACCACCTCTTGCCACCTCTCACCACCACCACCACCATCTTGCCCACCTCTCAACCACCACCACCACCATCTTGCCCACCTCTCACCCACCACCACATCTTGCCCCCTCTCAACACACCACCACCATCTTGCCCACCTCTCAACACCACCACCACGATCTTGCCACCTCTCAACACCACCACCACCATCTTGCCCACCTCTCAACACCAACACCACTATCTTGCCCACCTCTCACCACAACCACCACCATCTTGCCCACCTCTCAACAACACCACCACCATCTTGCCCACCTCTCAACACCACCACCACCATCTTGCCACCTCTCAACACCACCACCACCATCTTGCCCACTTCTCAACACCACCACCACCATCTTGCCACATCTCAACACCACCACCACCATCTTGCCCACCTCTCAACACCACCACCCCACCATCTTGCCCACCTCTCACCACACCACCATCTTGCCCACCTCTCACCACCACCACCATCTGCCCACCTCTCACCACCACCACCACCATCTGGCCACCTCTCAACACCACCACCACCCTTGCCACCTCTCACCACCACCACCACCTCTGCCACCTCTCAAACACCACCACCACCATCTTGCCCACTCTCACACCACCACCTCCATCTTGCCCACCTCTCAACACCACCACCACCATCTTGCCCACCTCTCAACACCACCACCACCATCTTGCCCACCTCTCAACACCACCACCACCATCTTGCCCACCTCTCAACACCACCACCACCATCTTGCCCACCTCTCACAA
>WNGS01161616.1:113051-130716 GCA_020271785.1 Procambarus virginalis | reverse complement strand
AAACCAAAACTGCTTCACAGCCACATCAGGAGGAAAACAGAAGTGAAGGAACAAGTGATGTAACCGAGAAAAGGGGAGAACAGATGCACAGAGAATGACTAGGAGGTGTGTGAAGAACTCAACAAGGGATTTCAGGAGGGATGAGAGATGATGATGAAGGGATGAGGAGGAGGCAAACCTAGCAACCTTGGAGGAATTTGACTTCACCAGTGATGAGGTCAAAAGGAATCTGTTGGAGCTGAATGTGACAAAGGCTGTCGGGCCTGGATGAATCTCACCGTAGATACTAAAAGAAGGTCCAGAAGTACTAAGCGTGCCACTCTCTATGGTATATAACAGGTCACTGGAAACAGGAGACAGTTCATTATGCAAACATGGTGACAGGCAAGTGGCACTGAACTACAAGCCAGTTTCCCTAATACCATGCAAGGTGATGGAGAAGATCGTAAGAAAAGTACCATAGAGCTTCTGGAGGGAAATAGCTTTGTAACGCACCACCAGCATGGGTTCAGGGATGGTAAATCGTGCCTCTCATGTTTGATAGAATTTTATAACCAAGCAACACAAATTAGGCAAGAAAGAGAAGGGTGATCAGACTGCATTTGCTTGGACTGTCTTGGATTGTCCCTGTGTCTCTGCCTTTTACACAGTACTACATTAAATACTGTCACAAAAGTTGGAGCAATAGACAGTATAACATATCTACAACGTATCTCAGGTGTATCACCACCAAGCGAATTGTTACTCATTATGACAAATTTAAAGTTACTTAAAACTACTTAATGCCGCCACCACCTTCGCCTTTGATGAACAAAAGTACTTTACAGTGACCGGCGGCGAAGGATACCTGTAACGGGAGAGTTTACGATGTGAGTTAAGGATATCACACGGCCGACTTCCACTATTTCACTGGCAACTCTCTATGAATGACTAACAGGAACGAATGGATGCACCAGATAGACAATTTAGTAATTATATTTACTTAATTAAGTGCAATATAAAAATCCTAATCTATCTTCTCTATCAAGGCAGTAGAATGATCAACACTTGTGATGTTAGAACATAAGGGACCAATACTCACTCAAGATACAGCAGTGATTAAGCTTCCGTGTAGACACCAGATCGTCAGTCTCCCCTCCCCCCCTTGTGATGCCCAACACTACACCTCAGACTCCTGTCTCGTCTCAGACATAAAACACAACTCTCCTTCTCCCTCGATTGATTGATTGATGAAGATTAAGCCACCCAAGAGGTGGCACGGGCATGAATAGCCCGCAAGTGGTAAAATTTTTGTTCAGTAAATCTATACAGTGTGTTGAGGTCGCATTTAATCGTCAGGCATCGTGGGGGGAGGATAATGCTTGACTGTATTTATGAGGGTGTCCAGCTGCTGGACACCCTTTTGACCAGGAGAATGGCTGTATTGATGGCTTCAGACTGGTTACTGCAAGATTCAGGGAACTCTTAAAGCTCTTCTAAGGTCGTTGGTTGCTTCACATTCCAGGAGATAGTGAAGTAGCGACTTTTCTGTGATTGTTTGGCTGAAGATGCATTCTCTCTCTCTCGGGGTTCACCAATCTCCCAGTTGCATCTGTAACCTAGACGAAGTCTATGTAACCAAACTGCTATCTCCCTGTGGATTCCTTTTGGGATATTTAACCTTTCTAATTTGGTTGCCTGAAGATACCATATTGCAGAGGGCGAATCTGCACTGTCTGCACTGCTAATACATCTGGTGGAAGTTGATTGCTGGCTGCTCTTTCTGCAAACCTTGCCAGTTCTGCGGCTTCCTGTTGAGGATCCTTGGGGTGTGGGGCTTTAGGTGTTTTATTCCCTTTGGCCCTGTGGATTTGCTGCCACATCTCTCCAAGAGAGGTGTGTTCATTCAGGTGTAACACCATTCCAGTCACTTTTGTTCTCTTATTAGCTTGATCTCTTGATGCACATGTTCCTTGACCCCACAAAGTAAGGTCCTGTTATGGTAACTTGTCTGCTTTTTGGATAGCATCCTTGTTCTGTTGAGTCTATGGTTGAGTTCTTTGACACGTTTGAAATAGTATCAGCGATCTCTGTGGTGTCTGGTGAACTGTTTTTTCAGTGGGATTGAGTGGTTGGCTGCACTTTGAATTGCTTTTGACAAAATCTTGTTCTGCCTGATTAATGTCTTCGGGAACATCATAGTTTCCATGCGACTCTGAAATGAAGTTTTGAAGTCGGTCCCAGTCTGCTAAAGCGAAGTTGCAGGCTCCAGATGGAGGCGGAGGTGGGGTGGGTAGGTCTAACTTAAGATCAATTTGGACCCCATAGTGGTCGCTTGTGAGTGTGGGCTCAACTGACCATGTTGCTGCATCTTTTAGGGTGGCTGAAACGAAGGTTAGGTCTAATCTACCACCATGGATGTGGGCGGTTTCATTCTTGTTTAGGATATGGATTTCTGGAAGCTTGTCTAGTAGATGTGAAATGTGAGTGCCGGCCTCATTTGTTGTGTTCGAGCCCAGTACCAATCGATGATGGGCATTAAAATCACCACAAATGATTGTGTTTGATGTAGTCGCATGTCCAAATAACACAGAGAGATCCATTTCAGCATGTGGAGACTTGTACACATTAAACGCTTCAAGTTTGTCGTGTCTTAGCTCAATGGTTACTCCCATTACCTCTGTCCCTGCTCCACAATCAGGTGGACTGGTTATGGACTTGGAGATCAGGTCACATTTTACATACATTGCACATCCCCTGGATTACCCATTGATCCATGGAAGGAAGAAGCCTCGATAGTCTGAGATTTTAGGTTCTAATCCGGCTCGAAGCAAGCTCTCCTGCAGTATCAGGATGTCTATGCCTTTGGTTGCTGCTATGCATTGCAAGTGTTGTAATTTTGTGTGCAGCCCTTGTGCATTCCATTACAGGATCTTTAGTCCTGTAGGTTGTGGGAATTTGGTGATATGAACCCGCCATGGAAGTTGCAACTGGAGTTGGTGGATCTGAAATTGACTCATCAAGGTCACTTTCAGACGAACTGGACTCTATCTGTTTTTTAGGAGTGTCTCCTGCTCTGCGTTCTTGGTGAGGAAATTGTTTTTTCAAATTTCTTGAGCTTTCGCTCAATTGTCTTCCGAGTCCCTGTAGTTTGCTTGATACCGTGTATCGACAGTAAACTTTCGACCAATTCCGTGACCAAGGTTTTAAGCATTGGCCAGAGAGCATCTAGTTATGCTGGAGCACTATTTACTGCTGTGCAGGTTTGGGGTCTGTTGACATTTTGACTCTTCTCAGTGGAAACTTTGACACTGGAATTGACACTCTTTCCATTATTGCCCCCAGTGTGGTTACTGGATGTAATGGGCGCGGCGACTGCTTAGAACAACTTTTTTGTGGCCCCCAGCCATCCCTTTGTCACGGACGGAGGCTTTCACACCCTTCACCATGGCCGATGGTGAAGGGCCATGTGTCCCCCTACCTGAATGGGTCTTGGTAGACTCCACGCGGTTTTAATGGGCAAGGGAGCTGGTATATATTTTGGTGGGGGCTTCGGCTCTGCTTTAGGCATGGTGGAGTTTGTTTGAAGCCTTTTAAGTCTTTTGGGACATTTTAAGTTTCAGGCGTGATGTACCTTGGAGCAATTTGGGCACTTTGCGTGGACGGGCTGGTTTGTCTTGAGTTCATCAAGACATATTTTTGTGTCGTGGGGCTGGCTGCAGACTCCGCACCTCACTGGGCGTTGGCAACCGTCCTTGTGATGTCCAAATCTCTGACATCTGAAGCCTCTGAGGGGCTCTGGGGTGTAAGGCCTGTGTTGGAACATGCCCTAGATTCCAAGGTCAAGTTTCTCTGGGATCCGTCCTCATACTGCGAGAAGGACTTGTCGCGTTTCCTGCTTCGTGGTTTTTACCTGGCATCTTTCTACTGACACCACATAATTCAGCTTTTTGAGATGACCTAGGGCCATATGCAAAGGATAGTGGAGGACAATGATTTTTCTTATTCTGTCCTCTGGCTTGAGTTCGTCACATTGTCTGTATTTTTTTAGGATCGTAACAGCTGTCTCGTCTTTGGGCCTCAGAATATATTCCCCTCTGAGGTTTGGCTTTGCACTGATCTGGAGATGGGGGTACTCTTTTTCAAGGTCCACTACAGTGACGTACGAGGACTTACCTTCTGTATGCTGTACCTTGAAGACTGGCAGTGCAGATTTAGTCTATGGAGCTGGAGTGCTTGTCGGTAGAGGCCTATGTTCTTGATGGGTCGCATGGAGTGGTTCATCCTGTTGGCTTTAGTCACAGGGCGCCAATCGCCATCACTGTCGGAACTTGTATTGAAGACAGATTTTCTTTTATTACTAGAAGCAGCAACATTGGTTCTTTCACAATTTGGTAGTCCATTCTATCCGTCAAATGATGAGTGACGTCTGTCGAGTGAAAGTGATGGTCAAAGCGTCTGCACTGTCAATCGTGAATGTGGGCTGTTGTGTGCCCTCTCCCTCGATTGATTGGTTGATGAAGATTAAACCACCCGAAAGGTGACACGGGCTGTTTAACACAAGGGGCACACGCACTAGAGGACACAGGTGGAAACTGAGTGCCCAAATGAGCCACAGAGATATTAGAAAGAACTTTTTTAGTGTCAGAGTGGTTGACAAATGGAATGCATTAGGAAGCGATGTGGTGGAGGCTGACTCCATACACAGTTTCAAGTGTAGATATGATAGAGCCCATTAGGCTCAGGAAACTGTACACCTGTTGATTGACGGTTGAGAGGCGGGACCAAAGAGCCAGAGCTCAACCCCCGCAAGCACAACTAGGTGAGTACAACTAGGTGAGTACGGGTATGAATAGCCCGTAAGTGGTGGCCCTTTTGAGCCATTACCAGTATCATTAGCTGATACTGGAGATCTGTGGAGATGCGACTGCACCCTGCGTGACGGGAGATGTCTCCCGCGTGCCCTCTCCCTCGATTGATGAAGATTAAGCCACCCAAGAGGTGGCACGGGCATGAATAGCCCGTAAGTGGTGGCCCTTTTAAGCCATTACCAGTATCAAAAGATGATACTGGAGACCTGTGGCGGTGCGACTGCACCCTGTGTGACGGGAGATGACTCCCCCGTGCCCTTTCCCTCTCTCGTAACAAGCTTATATACCCGTCTATCCCCAATTTTCCACTGAATGAACGGATTTGAATCTGGTAACAAGGGATGGCCTTCCAACTTTAGAAACTACTGGAGGTGAGGTTTGTGTAACCTTACCTCACCTTCCTGTGAAAGTTCCGTAAGACAGGTACCATCCCAAGTCTACTCAAGTCACCTCAACAACTGTTACCGCAGGAGTAAAAAGTAATATGCTCCAGTGGATAAGAGAGTATCTAAGCAACAGTAAACAGCGAGTAACTGTGAGGGGGGAGATATCAGAGTGGCGAGATGTCACCAGCGGAATCCCACAGGGCTCTGTACTTGGGCCTATCCTGTTTCTAATACTTGTAATCGATCTTCCAGAGGGGTATAGACTCATTCCTCTCAATGTTTGCTGATGATGCAAAAATTCTAAGAATCAAAATGGATGAAGATAGACAGAGACTACAGGATGACCTGGACAAACTGGAGGAATAGTCTAGAAAATGGCTTCTAAAGTTCAACTCAGGAAAGTATAAAGTAATGAAAATAGGCGAAGGAAGTAGAAAGCTGAACACGAGGTACCACCTGGGAGGTGAAATCCTGCAAGAGTAAAATAGACAAAAATCTCTATGATGGATTGATATCACACCGAACCTGTCCCCAGAGGCCCACATCTAAAGGATATCACCAGTGTATTTGCTAGATTGACCAAAATAAAAACTGCCTTTAGAAACTTGTGTATGGAATCGTTCAGGACCTTGTTTACCAGATATGTCAGGCCAATTCTGGATTATGCAGCTCTAGCCTGGTGTCCATGCCTATTTAAACACAATACAAAGTTAGAGAAGATTCAGAGGTATGCCAACAGGCTCGTCCCGGAATTGAGAGGAATGAGCTACGAGGAAAGGCTAAAGGAGCTGAACCTCATGTCCCTGGAAAACAAAAGAGTAAGGTGAGACATGGTAACTATCTTTAAAATTCTCTCGGGAATTGACACGGTGGACAAAGATAAACTCTTTAGCACAGGTGGAACATGAACAAGGGAATACAGGTGGAAACTTAGTACCCAAATGAGTCACAGAGACATTGGAAAGAATTTTTTCAGTGTCAGAGTAGTTACCAAATGGAATGCATTAAATAGTGATGTGGTGGAGGCAGACACAGTTTCAAATGTATATTTGATAAGGGCCCAATAGGCTCAAGAATCTCTACACCAGTTGATTGACGGTTTAGAGGTGGGACCAGAGGACGAAAGCTCAACCCCTGCAAGCAAAATTAGGTGAGTACTGTAAATATTGCCAATACTGAAAACTGTACTCTCTGACTTGATGCCACGTGTACCAAAGCACAAAATTTGGTGCTCGTTTATCCATCAAGGTCATAGGGTCCGCTAAAGTTTTTTAATCTGGTATATATTTATCAAAATTAGCTAAAATTAACTCATGGAATTAAGTTGAAGCTTAAGTCCTACATTTATGGTCCTTCGAACTGGATGTATTAGGCCACATTGGTCATACGTACAAATATACACATACTGGACTTCGTTATTTGTCCATTAATTTCTTAAATTTGGTCCAGACTAGGCAGATTCATTAAATTAATTAAACAGAAAACAATATTTTTAACTGCACATAAGGGCCTAAATTACTCTAGCCCTACAATCCACAATCAACAATTAAAATATTATTACTTTAAAATTACCAATTTGGTGTTAAAACAACAAATTTATACCACCAGAACTTCACACTTAACCTAGCCTAGCCTGTTATTATTTAGAATTAAGTGAATAAATTCTAGTAAACTTGCTAGAAGGATTAATTTCAAACTACTCAAGGGAATCAATCTAAATAACCATTAATTAAATAAATATTAAAGTAAAATTATTGTTTGAGCAGAAACACTATATAAATTTATTTATCAATTATTTGTGTCAGGCGACACAACCTATTTTGCCGAGGTTGGATTATATGGTTACAATTTTACCATTAACGTTATCTTATTAATTTTCATTAATAATCTTAATACCATTATTTTACCATTATTCACTATTAATAGTGAAGCATTTGTACCAAGGTATATTAATTATTTATAAAGGGTATTTTAACATTTTTAATTGTCTATAAGGTCAGTTAATCCAGACTCTGGGCGGATTAGAGGGATGAACTCAGAGTCACAGCCTATTATCCAACTGGAATTATTTTCAAAATATATAAACCTTTCATTTGTAATTAAATTAGCCACTAAATTGAGTTATGAGCCATCAATCATAGCTAAATTAGAATCAAGCACTAAACGATCTATCATGGCCTTTAAAGGCCACCAACAAGGCAGCTTGATGAGTGTGAAAGCTTAGCTAATCAAACTCCAATAGACTGTGTAAAGTTAGATTCACACTTCACACACACACATTTGCCTGAAACGCTATGCATGCTAGTGGCTGCACAAGAATGTAAGAACTCCTGTATATATCAATAATAATAATAAAATAATTGTAATAATATCTTAAAAGCTATTATCAGCAAATATGAACAAATTAAGAGACTTACAGAAATTTATGTGCAAGAAGTATCTAATGCCAAGTTAGAAGCTAAACATCATGATAGTATTGATGTTTAGCATCAATACTATCTAACAGCAGAATATGAGGATACCATACAAGGAAAGCTGGGTCCTCTCATTGCAATAGTGTCACAATTGAGGACACAAATCAATACTATGTTAAGTACCACACCAACCTCCCTCAGAGTTACGATTGCCGTCACTATATTTATCCACCTTCTCAGGATCAGATGAGGAGGATTGGGACAAATACTGAAACAAATTTATTTACCTTCTTGACTTTTTAACCCTTTATTCCTAAAGCTACTAAATTTTCCTATCTACACGGTCAGGTAAAGGGTGAAACTGAAGCAGTGGTTTTCCATTAAGAATTAATAAGTGATGGCTATGATCTTGCCATTTAATTACTCAAAGAAAATTATGCTGATAATGAAGTAAATATTGCACACTTAGTACATAAGTTGTTACATCACCACCTCCAGGCACGACAACTGATTCATTCCAAGACTTCAGACTGGAAGTGGAATCCTTGATCAAAGCCTTCAGCCCGAAGGTCAGTACAACCTAAGCTGAATGGGTCATAAAAGTAATTGTCCAGGAAAAGTTACCTAGTGACGTACTGGACAAATTGTGCACACACTGGCATAAAATCATACTATCATTACAAGAAATATCTGAGGGTTTACGTACCGTTGTCACTTGAAAACACACCCATAACAACTTAAACTTCAATAAAACCCTCAGATCAATTGTACACAAAAAACTAAAAGTATGCCAAGTACTAATAATAAATTAAAAGAATCCACTTCCACTTCTAAGTGGAAGCCTATCAGTATGGGCATTTGCACAGTGTCTTCTTCAAAACCTACAGTTCCAGTGTCACCCAATGCAGTGAAACTGAGTCTCTGCAAGATGACAGAATTGTTTATTCTGCCATGAAGAACACTCCATTTACAATGTTCGACATATCTTGATTGTACCACACGTGTCAAACGGTTAAAAGAGATGCAAAGATGTAGGAGGTGCTTAAAGGCACTTAACACCGTCTCCTGTTATACCCAATTAAATACCTGCAAAAAGGGTCACCGTCACTTAACACTGTGTAGAGGCATCAACAAGAAGTCTCCAAAACCAGAGGAAGGCAAAACTTCCACCACATTGCAATATTGTAGAGTAAATCAGGATATTAATGTCCTAGGTTATAATTCCAATACAACTACGATTTTATGCACTCCTCAACTAACCTTAATCATTAAGAGATCCAGGATTCATACCCAATGGATGTTTGATCAAGGCTCTCAGAAGACTTTTTGTGACAAAACAAGTAGCAGAAGATCTTAAATTTAAACCTGTAACACAGGTCATATTAAACACATCAGGGTTTCTGACAAATACAGGACCTCGAACCCACAAGGTGGTGCACCGTCTTGTATGTTTGGGTGGTTATATTCATCCAGTTGAAGTCATCGTGTGGTTAAAATTCAGTCAGACCAGTATGCAAATGGTTTTGGAGCTACTGCCTCATTCCTTTGAGAAAGGGAAATTAAAATGACCAACCTGTAAATCCAATCAGATCAACTTACCAACGTTGTTATGTATATAGGTGTGGATTGCTACCACAAATACATCACTGGACAAATTAAAATACAGGCAATGAACCTGTTACAATTTGCAGGAGGTAAATTGTAACGGAGGCAGGAGGGCCCAATATTGAGTCTTAAGAAGCCTACTCCTGTAGAACCAAAATATGTAAATTCAGTGAAGGTTGCATGGCTAGGCCGAGACCAATCACCCTTAACACTCATTCACATGACTGAGGACGGTTTCGATCCCCCTGTTCACAAATTGTGAGGTCTTGACACTATAGGTATATTTCTTGAACAACTGAGCCCAGACGACACTTGGGCTTATCAACAGTATTTGGACTCTGTACAGTATCGAGATGGTCAATACTGTGTAAGGTTGCCATGGAAAATTTACCACAAGACCTTACCCACCAATTATTTAGCCTATAACCAGTTAAAAGTACAAATTGCTAAACTTAGGAAAAAACCTGTCCAATTGAAGCTGAACCATTAGATCATAGCAGAGCAACTTGCTAACAACTTTATTGAGTTAGTGACTGAGGATAACACCATGGAAGGTCACTACCTGCCACATCATACTATGTCCAAACAATCTTTATCTATGCAGATGAAAATTCACAATAATGTGACTGAAAAATGTTAACCAAACCACACACTAGAAATTGAAGAGACGACGACGTTTTGGTTCTTCCTGGACCATTATCAAGTCAATTGTCATTATCACAATCGACTTGATAATGGTCTAGGATGGAAACGTCGTCTTCTCTTCAATTTCTAGTGTGTGGTTTGGTCAACAATCTTTGTCTACTCCCATAAGAGTAGTATTTAAATGCAGTGCCAGAGAAAACAGACAGGCAACCAGTCACAAAGACTGTCTGCCGACGGGTCCACAATTAACCCAAAAATTACACAATGTCTTGCAAAAATTTATGATAAATCAGTTTACCTACACAGCAGACACAAGCAAGGCTTTCCTTCGGGTAGGCCTACAGGATGAAAACCGAAATTTTACAAAGTTTCTGTGGGTAGAGAACCCTTAAGATGAGGATAGTCGTATTGTGAATTATTACTTTTTTCTGTCCTCTTTGGGGCTACATCATCTCCAGTCTTGTTTCAAGCTATATTAGATACTCATCTAAAACACTCAAACAGTCCCCAAAAGACTGAAATTAATCAAAATCTCTACATAGATAATTTTCAAGGGACACTCAACAGTGAAACCAAACCGTTACACTTGTATCAGGAAGCCAATTGTGAAGCCAATATGCCATTACAGTCATGGGCCACCAATAATGATACTAAAAGTAAATACAACAGATTTTCCAGATTATCTCATACCTTATGATTTAAGGTGTTGGGGGTTGGATGGAACATTGAAATTGATACATTAACTATAAACCAGTACCAGCAACCCCTTGTATCATCACAAAGAGAAATTTATTATCACAAATTACCAAATTGTTTGATTATACATTTATTAAGGGCATTACACATTACACTATACACTATAATAGGCCTCTTCACTCGAGCAGATTCCGTAACAAACTCTTATTTTTCTGATTCCCAGGAAGGGAGCTCCGTTTTACTCCCGTATCATGCAGCTGGTAAGAAGGCTTCAAGACTCGGGTATCATGCAGCAGTGGACGGAGGAGTTACTGACCAAGCGAGTGCGGGAGGAGAAGGCAGCAGCAGCCGCTCAGCAACAACACCTGCTACACGGAAACGACAATCGAGTAAGCACAGGATTTTTTGATCAATTGAAAACTTATAAATGATCAGCCATTTGTGAGACCTCTCCCTAAAGTCTGGGTTGCTAATCATGGGCGAAACATGAAGATAAATGAGTGATTTGAAGTTTTAAATTTTCCAATCGAGATTATTGCAGATTTACGCTGCATCCAAAATGTTCTATTGCAGAACTTCCTTCATTGGAATGTAACATTTGATGCTGTGAACCCTCTCTATCTCTACTTAATCCTCTACTACTGCTAATTGTATTCTACTGGTGGTGAGAAAGGAAGACAGAGTATGGAAGAAAGACTAAGGAATGTGAAGAGGAGTGAGTGTAAAGTGAAGAAGGAGTAACAATAGAAAATGGAGGGCGGACGGGAGACCAGTAATAGAGAGAAGAAAGAGGAGTAGGAGGTTACTTTATCTTGAGGTGTTTTCGGGGCTTAGCGTCCTTGCGGCCCGGTCGTCGACCAGGTCTCCTCGTTGCTGGACTGGTCAACCAGGCTGTGGGACGCGGCTGCTCTTAGCCTGATGTATGAATCACAGTCTGGTTGATCAGGTATCCTTTGGAGGTGCTTATCGAGTTCTCTCTTGAACACTGTGAGGGGTCGGTCAGTTATGCCTCTTATGTGTAGTGGAAGCATGTTGAACACGCTCGGGTCTCTGATGTTGATAGAGTTCTCTCTCAGAGTACCTGTTGCACCTCTGCTCTTCAACGGGGGTATTCTGCACATCCTGCCATGTCTTTTGGTCTCATGTGGTGTTACTTCTGTGTGCACGTTTGGGACCAGCCCCTCCATTATTTTCCATGTGTAAATTATTAAGTATCTCTCCTGTCTGCGCTCAAGAGAATACATATTTAGGCTCTTTAGTCGGTCTCAATAGTTTAGATGTTTTATTGTGTGGATTCTGGCAGTAAAGGATCTCTGCACGCTCTCCAAGTCAGCAATTTCTGCAGCTTTGAAAGGGGCTGTCATTGTGCAGCAGTATTTCACTCTAGAGAGCACTAGCGTCTTAAAAAGTATCATCATCGGTACAGCATCTCTAGTGTTAATTTTTCTTGCAGTTGTGAATGCTACTTTATTGTGTTCTTTAAAGGTAAGGTCTTCCAAGATGAGTACACCCAAATCCTTTACATTGCCTTTTCGTTCTGTATTATGATTTGCCTGAGTTTTATATGTGGTTTCCGTTTTTATATTTTCATTTTTTCCATAGCATATGAGCTGGAACTTATCTTCGTCAAACACCATATTATTTTCTATAGCCCATAGAAAGACCTGATTTACATCTGAATAGAGATTTTCTGTGTCCTCTATGTTGTCTACTCTCATAAAATTCCTAGTGTCATCTGCAAGGGATGATACTGTACTACAGAGTGTATCCTTGTCTGTGTCCGATATGAGGATGAGAAAAAGTACTGGAGCAAGCACAGTACCCTGGGGGACTGAGCTCTTCACCGTTGATGAACCGGATTTTAGTTCCTATTGAACGCATTTAGTTCCTAGTAGTTCCTTTTGAACGCATTTTATGAGCAATAACACCATGGTCACATTTGTCGAAGACTTTTGCAAAATCTGTGTAAATTACATTAGCGTTTTGTTTGTCTTCCATGGCATCTAATGCCATGTTATAGTGGTCCAGCAACTGTGACAGGCAAGAGCGCCCTGTTCTGAAAGCATGTTGTCCAGGGTTATGGAGATACTGTGATTCCGCATATTTTGTGATCTTACTTCTTAGCACTCTCTCAAAGATTTTAATGATGCGTGATGTTAGTGCTATCGAGCTGTAATTTTTTTGCCCCTGCCTTATTTCCTTCTTTATGGAGTGGTGCTATCTATGTTATTTTTAGTATGTCAGGGATAACGCCAGTATCTTGACTTTGTATCCAAAGAATGTGAAGAGCCTGCAATAATTTTTTTTACAGTTCTTGATGAATATGGAATTCCAAGAATCAGGGCCTTGTGCAGAGTGCATCGGCATACTGTTTATGGCTTCTTCCAAATCCAATAGGGATAGGGTGACGTCTGATATATGATATGATGTTGGTATCATATCAATGACAAACTCATTTGGGTTATCAATCTTTAGTGCGTTTAGTGGCTCGCTGAAAACAGGGTTTAAATGCTTCCTCAATTTCTCGTTCATTTCTTTGTTGTCATCGGTGAAAGTTCCATCTCCCTTACGCAGGGGCCCGATACTAGATGTGTTTTTTTATTCTGATTAGGTGGGATGGAGCGAAAAGCATTACTAATTGCGGTGGTTTCGTGGAACGGAATTTGATCGAGTCTGCCTTAATCAGTCAGTGTCCAAATCTTATCAATGTTAGTACTGGTATGTACAAACTTGATCCATTTTTAAGTTACAATATTGCACAACAGTTTAAGAAAATCTCTGAAAGGGTTACTATGTCTAATTTCAATATTATATTCATATAATGCATGTTCATTGAGGCTTTAATCTTTCATCCTTATTCTCTGACCGCTTAATCCTTTTATTTTAACCAAATTTATACTTGCTTCTGGGTAATTCTTTACCTGGGGATATGTGGTCATATTCAGCTGTTGACCCTCCCTTTGTTTCTCCTAGTTAGTCTGGTGTTGACTATGGCTGTAAAGCGGCTGACACTTTCATATTACTTTCAAATTTCTTTGTTGATATTCTGTATATATATATATATATATATATATATATATATATATATATATATATATATATATATATATATATATAACTGAAACTCACACCCCAGAAGTGACTCGAACCCATACTCCCAGGAGCAACGCAACTGGTATGTACAGGGACGCCTTAAACCGCTTGACCATCACGACCGGACATAAGGAAGTGATAGCCTGAGCTATATGAACCACTTCCCGCCGGCAACAATCACAAAAAAGAGGTGATTTGATAAAATGCTATGCCCAAGATAACATCCAGGTGCCGGCGGGGAAGTGGTTCATATAGCTCAGGCTATCACTTCCTTATGTCCGGTCGTGATGGTCAAGTGGTTAAGGCATCCCTGTACATACCAGTTGCGTTGCTCCTGGGAGTAGGGTTCGAGTCACTTCTGGGGTGTGAGTTTTCAGTTGTATCTAGTCGTGGGACCATTCAGCTTGTTTGCATTTGTGTTCCTCACTGTTGCCCCAAAAAAAAGAGGTGATTTGATAAAATGCTAAGCCCAAGATACCATCCAGGTGCCGGGGGGAAGTGGTTTCATATAGCTCAGGCTATCACTTCCTTATGTCCGTCGTGATGGTCAAGTGGTTTAAGGCATCCCTGTACATACCAGTTGCGTTGGCTCCTGGGAGTATGGGTTCGAGTCACTTCTGGGGTGTGAGTTTTCAGTTGATCTAGTCCTGGGGACCATTCAGGCTTGTTTGCATATATAATATATTATNGAAGAGCTCCGGAAGGAACTGAGCCTCACGACACTAGAAAAAGAAGGGAGAGGGGGATATGATAACAACATATAAAATACTAAGGGGGCTGACAGAGTAGAATTAGACAATGTTCAAACAGAATAGTAACAGAACGAGGGGACATGGGTGGAAGCTGGAAACTCAGATGAGTCACAGATGTTAGGAAGTTTTTGTTTTAGCGTGAGAGTAGTGAGGAAATGGAATGAACTTAAGGAGCAGGTTGTGGAAGCAAATTTTATTCATAATTTTAAAACTAGATATGATAGGGAAATAGAACCGAGTCATTGCTGTAAACATCCGATGGCTAGAAAGGCGGGATTCAACAGTCAATGCTAGATCCTGCAGGCACAAATAGGTGAGTACACACACACACACACACACACACACACACACACACACACACACACGGGCCCACCTGTCTATCCACACACAGTAACTCTCCTGCCTGTCTATCCACACACAGTAACTCTCCTGCCTGTCTATCCACACACAGTAACTCTCCTGCCTGTCTATCCACACACAGTAACTCTCCTGCCTGTCTATCCACACACAGTTGGCATAGTGTGGAGGACAGCGTAAGGCGACCTGACCTGACCGGCAGCTGGGTCGACCCACCGTGGCCGTGGGACTGGTGATTGTGTTTGTTGGGTGGTGATTGTGATCAATGATACAGTAAATTAGTGAACCGCAACACAACGATACAGTGACTGACTCCAGAGTTTTGTGTAGATAGAAGAACACCTTAGTGAATCACCTAGTGGAAGCCGACGACGGAGCATCATCATCGACCATATGTCATCACTCATCTAGTTGTGTGAACGGGAGACAATCTGGTAGGTACCCGCCTTTCTGGTCAATTAATCAGGTGTACAGTGTGAGGTAATATAGTATCAAATTCTTGTTCAGGATATTATATTTCATTAAAATCTCAGCGTGGCTCATTGGGTAGAAGTTACCGCTTACGAGAACTACGGACACACTCACGCACGCACGCACGAGCACACGCACCCCACACCCCACACACACGTGCCCCTGATTAACACATTTCGTGGAAAAAGGATAAAAAACCTCCCATAATCCTCCCTCACTCTACCTGCCGTAAGCTGACCTTACCTCACCTCTCAACCCCATCCCAAGGAACACACGCTCTCTCTCTCCTCTCTCTCTCTCTCTCTCTCTCTCTCTCTCTCTCTCTCTCCTCTCTCTCTCTCTCTCTCTGCTCTCTCTCGCTTGCTCTCTCTCTCTTGCTCTCTCTCTCTCTTGTTTGCTCTCTCTGGGTCTCTCCTGTTCTCTCTTTTGCTCTCTTGCTCTCTCTCTCCCTTGCTCTCTCTCTCTCTCTCTTGTCGCTCTCTCTGGGTCTCTCCTGTTCTCTCTTTTGCTCTCTTGATCTCTCTCTCCCTTGCTACCTCTCTTGACAAGGGGCAAAATGGCAGGAGGCCGAAGCAGGGTTATGGGAAGCAGCCAGGGGAACAAACGCAAGAATTGCTACACCAAGCACTGGAGGAATTTAGGAGGGAGATGAATGAAATGAGGATTACAATTAACAACCTGCAAAGTGAGCTGACATCAGCAAGGGAGGAGATCAAATCTCTCACAGAGAAAAATAAAGAGACCGAGCATCAGATTATCATCCAAAGGGAAGGTGGGAATGTTACATTGGAAGGAAATGCCTCAGTACCTGACGCATTTGCGGACATATTGAAAAGAGCTCAGAAGCAATGGCCACAGTGAGGGAGGTAGCCATGCAAGCTGCTACCTCACAGGAAGCAGCAAGGTGCACCACTCAACTGCTGGAGAGAAAGAGATCAGTGGTAGTTGTAGGCATCAAAGAACAGGAAGGATCCAACAGGCAAGAATGGAATGGCAAGGATAGAGAGGCAGTACATGGGCTACTGAAGGGGTTACAGATGGAAGAGGCTGCACACAACATTGAGAAGGTTTTCAGGTTGGGCTGGTACAACAGGACAGAAACCGACTTATAAAGGTGGTGTTTGCAAACGAAACCACAAAGGAGGATATTCTAGAAAAGAAGAGTCGTCTCCAACATGTGGAGGGATACAAACAAGTATTCCTGCAGAGGGACAGGACGAAGAGGAGAGAGCCAGGGCAGCAGAGGCAAGGAGGAAGCGCAGGGAGAGAGGAGCAAACCAGGAAATCACAGCCCCCAACACAGCAGTCCAGAGACAAGAGGGGAACCCAAACCAGCATCCCAGTTGCTTGCTCCTGGGAGTATAGGTTCGAGTCACTTCTGGGGTGGAGTTTTCAGTTGTACTAGTCCTTGGGGACCATTCAGGCTTGTTTTGCATTGTGTTCCTCACGTGTTGCCCCAAAAAATGAGGTGATTTGATACAAATGCTATGCCCAAGATAACCATCCAGGTGCCGGCGGGGAAGTGGTTCATATAGCTCAGGCTATCACTTCCTTATGTCCGGTCGTGATGGTCAAGCGGATTAAGGCGCCCTGGTGTTACCAGTTGCTTTGCTCCTGGGAGTATGGGTTCGAGTCACTTCTGGGGTGTGAGTTTCAGTTGTATCTAGTCCTGGGGACCATTCAGGCTTCGTTTGCATTTGTGTTCCTCACGTGTTGACCCCAAAAAAATGAGGTGATTTGATAAAATGCTATGCCCAAGATAACCATCCAGGTGCCGGCGGGAAGGGTTCATATAGCTCAGGCTATCACTTCCTTATGTCCGGTCGTGATGGTCAAGCGGATTAAGGCGCCCTGTAGTTACCAGTTGCTTTGCTCCGGGAGTATGGGTTCGAGTCACTCTGGGGTGTGAGTTTTCAGTTGTATCTAGTCCTGGGACCATTCAGGCTTGTTTGCATATATATATCTATAATATATATATATATATATATATATATATATATATATATATATATATATCTTCGTAGTGTCACGAAGCCCGGTGTTATTGTGTGTTATTTACTGTGGTGTTTGCAACGTGTGGACTAGTGTTCTAAGTGGTAATTAGAGCTCTGTGGTCATTTGCAACAGGACAGCGAGTAAGTGTTGGGCAGTGTACTAATATAGTTTGATTTTGTGCGCATTGCCATGTGTTATTGCAAAGGGGTTGTCATTGATGATGATTGTTGCTAGTGTTGATCAATCACCTGGGGTGTTTTGCAGTTCAGTAAATCATTGTGGAGTCGCGTTTTAGAGGGTTCATGTTTTGAGGGTTATTTACTGGGTTTCTGCTGTATTGACATTGCAGCTGGATTGTAACATAAACCACTGTGAATTGTTAGTGTGATTTATCATTATCG